>SJJU01000732.1:0-74008 GCA_012932125.1 Conopomorpha cramerella | reverse complement strand
TAATATCAAAAGCACGTTGAAGATTTTGTAACAAAAAAACGGACGAAAGTCCGTGCCTATTGATTGCTACGTTTAGTTCAATTTCACTGGGGATAAAATCAATACATAGTACATATAAAAAAATGGTCTCTCGTTGTCTTTCCCTATTTCTTTGATTTTAATGCGTTTTTCTCAAGTACATAAAGATTTTTTTTAACACAATGAACAAGCGTTTGATCCTTCCTAATGCTAAGCAGCGATGCGGTCTACGATGGAACACACAGAGTTATTCATAATTAAAGTTTATAAATATAATACATGCATATAATAGCAGATAAACACTATTAATATTGTATATTGGCAAAAAAACTTTGGCCGGGTCATCATCATAATATATAAATTTAATTTAAATTAAAAATCCACTCACAACCATGCAGTGGTAACCTATAATTAAGGCAACATATTATAATGTACCCTCTAGTTTTTATAACATTACCTTTTGTATGTATGTCTTGTTAGCTATCCTTAAATCTTACTAATATTATATAATGGGTTTGTTTGTTCGTTTCTTCCGCTTTCACGCCGTAACTACTGAATCGATTGCTTTGAAATATTGTAGACGTATATTTCGAAGTCCGGTTTAAATAATAGGGTACTTTTTATCCCGGAAAAAAATTATATTCCCGAGGGAAAACAAAAATATTCCCTTATACCGCAATATTACGCGAAGTCCACGCAGGCGAAGCCGCGGGCGGAAAGCTAGTAAACAAATAAATGAAAGGCAAGCCTAACAATTAGTGGGATGGTAGCTTAAGACTAGGAGATGGACATAGGACACTTTTTATCCCTACCTAAACGGTATTATATTTTGTATAGAATACTAATACTACGCGAATGAAATGGAGGGACGTCCACTAGTATCGTAATCGTTACTTAGTATAAAATAAAGTCGCCTCCCGCTGTCTGTCCCTATGTATGCTGATATCTTTAAAACTACGCAGTGGATTTTGATGCGGTTTTATTTAGTAGATAGAGTGATTCTTGAGGATGGTTTATGTTCTAACAATGTATATTGGCAAGACAACGTTTGCCGGGTCAGCTAGTATACGTATATATGGTCCCTATTAAGAAAGTCGGATCTACAAAACAGAACATGTTCAGGAGAGAAGATAGTTTTGGATATTAAAACTAAACTACTAACATACTTCAAATTTACAACAGCTTATAATCTTTGGTACCTTTACGTGATACAATATCCGATCCGCCAATCTAACGGTGTAGAAAAGTAGACTATTACATATTCCTAAAATTGCACTACCGACATTTTTAATTGGGACCATCTATACATATAAAAGTAGGTACGTAAATTCACACATTGGTTACAGCGATGGTGATGTCGTAGAGATATTGGTACAAATGTTTTATCAAAGTACATGCATTGCAACATTCCCCGCTCAGCATACCCCATATCTCAGGCTTAATGACACGAGTGTGCAAATAATAAATGTTATTACTATGATAAAAACCGACCTACAACTGCTATTATTTTATAATTGAAGGGTTTTTGTGTGAAAACCTGCAATTATGAAACGCGCCTCCCGGCACAGACTGTTTTGGCTCAGGAACCAACGCAAAAAAACAAAAAGGATAACACTAAACATTCACCGAAAAGATGATATATTATGTATACATTTACCGAATTTTACCGAATCTCGCCTTCAGCGCATCTGTAAACCCTTTTCCTTAATTTATAATCTTTAATTGTTAGTTTTTGATTGTGTGATTAATTGTTCGAATAAAAAAACAATCTTAGCCCCTTTTTTCTTTTCGATTTAAACTGATCTTCTACAGAGTATCGTTCATATTTTGAGTTGAATTTGTTTGAGGAAACTATGGATGGCACTTTCTCTACGTAGTTCGTGAGGTAAATTTTCATTCAAATAAGCATTTTTTTGGTAATAAGTAGTTTATGCTATACTTTTATGTTCATAAATACTTATTAAGATTGTGCCAAATATTGATCGCCCTATTTTAATTATAAGTGCTAATGCTTTCGCTAACATATTTAAGTGCTCTATCTGATATGATACGCGAGGCCACCTTCTGACCACATTGACCGCGAACTTTTTAATTTTCCCTCGCAATAACATCACGCAACAAAATCCATTCTCTCGGCCGCCGCCGACGCCGCTTCTTCCCGAAAACCTGCCCCGATATCCGCCTAATCTACAGCGAGAGCGAGAGTTCATTATTTATTATGAATATTAGTCAATTTTTATTTAGTCGAAAAAAGTGGGGATTGAACCCGGGACCGCCGGCTCCACTGCAATTAAGTCGGCACACCCTATAATTATGGTCAGTAAATTTCTGACCAGCTCGCCGAGGCATTGTTCTATCTTCCCGATGAGGAGCGTACTCCGGACACCTTGGTGTGCTGCGACCTTGCCGACGCTCATTGAAATAAATAATCTCGCGAGGTTGAAAGGGGAAAACGTATTATCATCAACACCATCAACCCATATGAACGCTGACGTGGCTGCGGATAGACTGAAAAAGGAAATGAAATACGAAAAAATATTGCGAAGAATTTTGAGGTGAGAAATTTAAAAGTTAATTAAGTAGAATTCTTATTTTAGATCTGATTGCTGCATAGCTAAATATAATTGACTCCCCGCTATCTGTCCCTATGTATGATTAGATTTTGAAAACTACGCAACGGATTTTGATGCAGTTTCCTTGTATGGGTATAGTGTTTCCAGAGAAAGGTCTGTATGTATAAAACATGCATATAATAGCAGATAAACACTGGTAATAATGTATATTGGCAAGACAATGTTTGCCGGGTCATTTAGTAAATAATAAGACATAACAAAATAAAGATTTAGAATCGAAAACATACTTATATCCATTCGTATTGTCCATTTTAGCGAAACTTCACTGATAGCGGATGCCATCTCCGAGACATTTTTTGTCTAGTATTTTAGTATCGTTCGATTAATAACAGATGACAACCAGACTGGAGTACAACCTGGAAACGTAACATGTAGCTACGACTCCAGTAAATCGATTTAAATGACATAGTCTATCATTTATGCATACAAAATGCGCGTAATGAGAAATAATCGTCATTAAATGATGTCAAGTCTTATTACGACTGTATTATGATTGCAGACGACATGTTGTTTTAAAAACTTTGCATTCGCAAGACTCTTTTCGCAGAATACTTTTCATTCCAGCAGCTGCCTCTTTCCCTTAAGGTGTGGTCTCAATGTGCAGTGAAAAAAAAAACAATTATCTCAGACTGCAAGCAGACGTGACAAAAGCTGGCATCAACATTAATTTGAGGTATCATTAAATTTTAAACAATAAAACAAACGGACCCTTCGAATAATGAAGACCACTTTTTTCGAGGCACAAAATTAGTCGGACTAAAGCCGAATAAAAAAGGTGCTCTTGTAATTACATCCACTTCTATCTGCAGTCGCTATCAGCCATCGTCACGTGTCGTAATTAAGTTCCTATTTTCACTGGTGCGCCCGCGCCGATCCCTCATATTAAACTGTGACTACTCTACGACCATCGCCATCATTACCAAAAACGAATTTAGTCAAGTTGTCACAAGCGAGTATCTGTCAAATGTCTAATTGTTGTATAGTATGTATGTATGTATGCATTGTTGTTTGTCTCATTATTCCGCTTTAAGTATCATAACAGGAAATAGGATTTATTGAATATACAGGGTGATCTTTGAACTCCATTCATTCACAATTAGTTGTGTGTCACGCGTTGTGATTCGGAGACACAATGGCGTGAGCGGCGTGACTTGGCGGAATGTGGCCATTCATACGCACACATGCATCGTTCGTATTACATTACAGGCGAACCAACACATGTACACGCTAGGAATTAACCAGCTATAGGACCGCCTTTGTCACGCGAGCACCTTGTATTGTCAATTTCAGGCGGGACGCGTCAGTCAAAGTGATAAGACTGATTGGGTATGCCACAAAGAGGTCCTCCACTGAACCGAGCTTTGTTTGATATTGTCAATGGTAACAGTACAGTAAAGTGGAAGAGTGTTCTATTGTTACAATATTTAATTCTTTATTAGAAGGAAAGCTTGTAATTTTACAATTTAACAATAACTTAACTATTCAAATCTAATTAAAATGTATCATATTATTAATAACATGGTTAGGTATAGGTAACAATTTCGTGTGTTTGTATCCGTACTCATACGAAAGAAATAGATCGTACTCTATGAAATAATTTAGTACGTCCAGAAACAGAATAGTCAGAGGCACTTTTTACATTTTATCGATTTAACCTAACGTAATATAAATGCTGTAGATATTGTAATTATTTGTCGAGATATACCTACTACCTAGGTATATCGTGAAAACAGCAAGACTTTTTCAATACTTACCAACGTCATTCTCGGACGGGTTATCTGCTCAAATAAAACCAAAAGTCTACTTGAGTAATAAAAAAATATCAAATAAAAAAACCAATGTAAAACAGACAACTATTGAACTAATTACAAAAAAGAAACAGGGTTTTTGTGACACAAAATTACCATTCTGCTTGTCACATGTGAGTTGTGACAATGTATCGGATATTATCTGCCCCACGGAATCTTTAGTTGAAAGGGAACGTATAAAAAAATAACACCGATGACTTTTAATATTTCCTAATGTTGACAAGTGAGTTTGTAATAGGCCATGTTAAGGCCTACAGGAGGCGGGTGCCTTGAGTTTTTAAGGGCAGGCCCAGCGAGAGGCGACCTCCGACCGAACATTTGCATACAATGAGCATGCGTGGGCGCCCCGGGCGCATTCTTGCGCACGCTCAACTCGCCTTCACGGCGACCACCTCCAACTTAACACAACTGTCTTTCCTCGCAAGCCTAGTCCTCTTTGAGACAAGTACCAACCTAAACTGGCTGTGTACTCGTTCACAAGTACCAACCAGTACTTTCCACTTGAATGAAAATATGAATAGACTCTCTGTGTTTGTAAGCTTTACGGTGTTATTGTGTAGTAAGGCAACTGATTTCTGTACCGAAATATGCCACCTGCAATTGTGACGAGACTAACTAGATGGGTAGTGTAATATGTAATAGTTGTTTGAACTGTGTCGGAAAATAGGCTTTATTACAAAGCAGTAGAGACATCAAGTTGTATGAATACAAATTATTAGACTCTAACATTCATACATGGATGTAAATCGGTGGGCGAAAACCGTCCCTAACGAGTGACACCAAAGACGCGATCGGCCTAAGCAGAGATGGCGGGACGACTTAGACAAATATGAACCTGGGTGGCAACACATGGCTCAAAATCGGGAGGAGTGGAGGAAACAGAGGGAGGCCTTTGCCCAGCAGTGGGACGCGAAAACGGGCTAAAGAAAAAAAAACATTGATACTAATAAGCTCGGTGTAACTTAAACAAACTAGATATTCCGTATTTGACATACAACTGATAAGTTAAGTTGAGCTTAGTGTAACTGGGGAATAGTTGTACTGCGTTTATCAGTCGGACCTTTGGAGAAAACATATCCCTGATTCTTAAATAACAAGCTATATGTATGCTTTTTTAAAGACTGAGGCACTTTCCAACCAAATCTCCTCATTTTTCCAAGCGTTTTTAAACCATCGTTGCAGGTAGATGTGTCAATTATATAAGTTGCATTACGTACATACATGTTACGAATTCCCTTACAAGGTATGTTTTCATTTAGGTATCTTGTTTATCTGTTTTGTACGTTGTTCACACATCTGCCACCGAATTCATACCCACAATCTTTTTATTCCAACCGAATTAGCCAAACACGGTATAAAGAAGCTAAACACACACAATAAGCTATATCAAAGTAAACACAGAAAAGCACAATTTTCACACATGTTCCGCTTGTCAAAACCCCGAATACGAAAACGAGCCAACTTTCATGGTGTTTTTCACCAGCTCTACCAGACACCTCCTGCTGAAATAACATTATGGAAGTGAAGCTCAATTTACGGTGGATATATTTTTTTACTTTCTGTGATATAGCCGGTATTACAACTGCACCGCTCAGAGTAATATAACCAAATTAACTTGACCTCTCTTTCTGATGTAATACTACGTGATGTTAGGAAACGTAAAAAAACACATGGAGTAATTGAATTTGTCCTCGGCTGTAGCACATTAGTCACTCGGCGTGGGGTTGCGTTGACCGCGGGCGACGCCGAGGGGCGCCCCGGGGACTATTTATCAAATGATCATTTGATTTTCTTGTGTTTGATCACTGAACACATTAGAATTTGCAAGTGAATGAGACACGAGACCGAGAGGAGATCGACATGGAATAAAAAAAATGTAGAGCCCCAAAGTCCTGAGAGGGCAATTTAAAAATAAAAAAAATGCCGGCTTCAAAAATTGACAAAATCTATATTTAATTAAACTCAGAATAAAGAATTTCTGAAATAAATGTTTTATAAATGTCCAAATATTTTCTATACGTTTAAAAAAATCGTTTGTCATATTGTTTGTAGCCAAATTCCTCCAAGCGGCCTGACCGAATTGAATGATTCTAAATAAAAACATTTCGCGCTCTGACGTATAACAGGGTAGGCAGAGGCAGGTTCAAAGATGTAGGTCCAAAATTAACTTATATACATATTTTTAGCTTTCTTTTTGTACCCTGTACCTTTAAAAATAATATTTTATATCCCATTTCTGATAGAAAACTGCTTTTTATATAAAACAATAATTTATTTTGTGCTCTCACGTATGACAGTTTGTTTGGAACAACTTTCTTATTTAAATTTTTTCGTCTAGCTAAGGCTGACTGCATACATTATCTAATATATAAAATTCTCGTGTCACAGTTTTCGTTGCCATACTCCTCCGAAACGGCTTGACCGATTTTTACCAAATTTTATATGCGTGTTGAGTAGGTCTACCAAATTTTATATGCGTGTTGAGTAGGTCTGAGAATCGGCTAATATCTATTTTTTATGCATCTACCTGTTGTATTTCGCCCAATACACGGAGTACAAAGGTAACTTACTATGGCAAAACAAATGTTTGCCGGGACAGCTAGTAATCTATGAAAATAAGACCGTTCAGACACTACTTCTTTGAACCTACTGACAATGTTCTATTTGAATATTTTTTGTATGAATTATTTCCTGACATTTGGCACATCTACAATCGAGCCGCGAACATCGCGTCATCATGTCACTCAGTACACCGCGAAAAACTCCCTCACCCTTCTGAAGATACGCGGTCTAATATACGATCTGTTTTGATTGTGGCCCGGGGCTCAAATCAATTAGGAGGCCCTGGGCCCCCCGTTGGGCCCTACCCACTATTACGTGGACAAATCAAAGAGAACATTTCACTTGTATCTTGAGCCAGTATATCGAGTAGGTTTTATACGTACCAGAGGTAGTTTTACATTGGTTGATTTTCGCTCTAATTTCGTTTATATAAGTACAGAAGCTGATTTTATGACACGACTCACAACAGTGCGCCGGTTCATTTACATTCGCCGACTTTATTATAACGACCAATTGACTTCTGTGAGATTTATTTGGATATGCTATGATGAATTTTAGGGATAGAGCCCGCCCGCCAAGGGAAGTAGGTTTCGTAAGGTTACGATGTATTATTGTTGTGATTAAAATTAAAAACTGTTAGGGCCGATTCATACCTCCACAAATCAATAAAATTGTACCTGGAAATTTGTTGCGTCCTGTAATATATAATGTTAAGTTATTTTACATAGAAAATCATAGCGGTTAGTTGAATTATAAGTTCTCGAACGTACCAGAAAATTGAGCCGACTAAATGTACCTCAACCTTATATGGTTATAGGATCTAGTGTTAAGCTAGCTACAGGAACATTGGGCTGAAGTTAGCAACGTTCCACCTGATTCTTTCGACAGCTTTAAAGATTCGTGGAAACGTCTGAATATAACCTACGTTGCATACTTAGGAAGAACAAAACTATTTGCAAGCGTAAGGATTTTTAAGAAATCGATGGAACGAGGTAAAGTCTTCAGTGACCACGAAGAATCAAATTTAAATTCTAGAGGTTCGCGTTTTCGTTCGTTCATCAGTTGGTCATATGTAGCTACGATTTTTTTTTTTGAGTTATGTAGGTATTAATCAAAAGTATTATGGTGTTATTAGTCAAAATTAGTATGGGGCATAGGCTGAAAGGAAATTGAAAGATAACACAAGACAACAGCTGTGCTGCATACATGTTTTTTTTAACAATAAATAATCCCATAAAAATAATGTAACATATTTATTGGTTTCCATATTAATAACGGTAAATAAACACGAGCCAATAGGTACGAATTAGAAACAATTACTGTAATGTACACATACTCGAAAATTAATTAAAAACTATAGTATAAATGAGTGGACAGCGAACTCTTTATGGCTACGTAACTAAACATAAAGCCGACGTAATCACTGCTCGTTTTATTAAGCGTATCGATTTCCTATTAATCTTCAATCTAATACAAAATCTAATATACGAAATAATGACGTAATGGGGGCCGGCGGCGACAGGCCCGATTCCCACGGCAGACGCGCGGACAATTTTTATGTTTTTATGAAGATGAAAAATAAATTAAGTTTCGGTGATCAGAAGAAGGATCCCTGACCCGCTCCTTCGCAATATTTCTAAAGGCTATTACAAATACATTTATACTGGCACACAAAAAAGGTTTCGAGCAATTTTCGCCACATAATGAGGCCATTATGGGGAATTTTGTTTTACCAACATAATAGCACCGCCTCTTATTCGGGCGCTTGCGCCTGCGCCGTTAAAGGGACAATCCTGCCACACTTGATGAGGTTTTCGTGCGAAACTGTTTAAAATTTAACCGAACTTAATTAGGTACTTTCGGAACGGGATTAAGTGAAATTTCGTTCGTGGCGCAAGTGATTAAAAGTCCATCTCTAGCGGCGGCAATTATTTCAGTACACGTACTCCACATTTTGTCATTGATTTATTATGAGTTTCATGTTTATTATGAAAACACTTTTACGATGATTGGAATTGTGATTTTATTTGGCATGTTTATTATTGTTGGCTGGCTCGCAATGATTGCGAGTTGGGGGAGTATGGCTCGTTATCTACGGTAGTGTGTTCTAGGTAGGGCATCAAGGAAATTGGCGTGCAAGGTGCGCGGGCTCCCGTGGGTAATGTCGGGTGGGTCGTGAGCCCGCCATTATTGCGTCAGCGGCCGCCACGCCAGCGCCACTGGCTGCAGCGACCTGCGCCCCTATCGCTCCTCTGTGTGCCTGGTAACTGACATAACAACTCGCGTTAGTTAATACTTCACGGGGTAGTCAGAATAAACGCTGATCCGAACGTGAGAGGAGGTGTTTTTTTCTACGAGTAAACAGGAAAATATCCTTTTTATTGATATTTTTTTAATGATTTTTACGACAGATGTGAAATATATTTATTGAGGAAATGAAGCAGAAGGGGCAATCTGGGCACTTTCTCTACCAGTAACGTAAAGTGTGTAGCTCAATTGTTGTAAGAAGAGTGAAAGCTCCCTATTTCTCAATCCTTGCATAAGGAACCTTGCATATGTTTGTCTTTAACAAAAAGGCATGTTATGTTTATGCATGACAGTGTATCGTCGCTCATATTGCATGATATTTTGACTTGAGTACGGCGGAAAATAAATGAAAGTAGAATAATAAAGGGTTCTTTAAATGATACGTCAAAGATAAATAACGGGTAATGTAAGATTGGTAGGAGCAATAAGACAGCCTATTGCTCTATCACCGGATACTCTTACTATTTGTTTACCTAAACCCCCACCGTCAGGCAAATAACGAACTTGTTTTCAAAGGTCAAATTATGGACTAGAGTTTATGTAGGTACTAAACCGTGTCAGTGACCTTTCGCTAAATTGGCGACTGTGATTGGTCAGTCAGCAGCTATAGAAATAAACATTTATTTAATTATGTTTTAATATATGTCCACAGACCCCTTGACGAAATCTATATGGTCGGAAAAGTAACGAATCACCCCAGTTCAGTAAGTACTAGCTAAATGTCAGTTTAGATAATTATATTACTTTAGGTAATTCTAATGTTCATTCGCAACACTGAACGTCAAAATCCTAACATTAGACGTTTCGTATTTGACACTAGACAAATGATCCTACCTGTATTATTATTATGTTAAAGCTATATTTTCCGTCTATTATATATCCATCAACATGTTAATTCTAGACAGGCGTGAAGCGAACTTCATTGGAGAGGTAATGGACGCGGGGCGCCTTGCTTCCATCGCGCAATCACTATAATCTCAAATGATAACAGCACATAGCTACAATTACTCGATTTATGTACATTTAATACAAACATTATGTGCACTCAGTAATATGTATTATTACGAGATTCCGACGTCGAGCCACCTCTATGACGACTTATTAGTGTTTTTATGCATATTCATTATGTTAACTTATAAATAGAGATACTATGAGGAATTTCCGTGACATTTCGTTGATTGATTTTCGTATCGTTTCCATTTTACGGGCCAGTAGTGAGACGGGTAGGATCCACATTCTGCCAAAAACGTCGTGTAAAATTATACATTAGAAGTTTTCAGTAAAAAAAAAATGTTTCATGTCCGTCGCGCTATATGTGTCTTTATAAATATTAGACCAAGTTGGATCAGTGAATGGTCAGAGCTCCAGAACAAGGGTCGGGGGTCCAAGTCCCATTATGATATAGTTATATCATGGAAATCAGTCTCTGACATTCGAGAAGTACAAGGTCTGTTCTATCAATTTGCCATCACATTACTTTATGCTAACATTTCCAAGATATCCCACTGAGTGCTGCTATATATTTTATTAGGGATTTTTCTGATGGTCCTGTCATACTGCATGATATTTCGTGACAGATAGCAATATTTAAACAAATATGTAAGGAACACAGTGTGCGCGTAGCTTTAAGCGTAAACAATTTCAAAAGAATTCCCATAAAATTGCATAGTTAAGATCTCTTTAACTTAAGGTTCGTTTACACTGTTGATGTTTAACATAACTCCTGGCCTTTTAAAGGCTCGTATTCTGAAAAAAAAAATTGTCGCTTGAGTAGCTGTTTGTCTCTTTCACACAAACACGGTTAGAGCGAGACAAACGTTAGGCACGGGACTTTCAGAATACGTCTCTAAGTAAATCAACGATATATTGGAGAGGCGCAAGATCAATTTTGTGTTATTTACAATTTAATGGATTTTTAAAAATTTAAATATTCATCGTATGGTTGGTTTATGTTCGACGGGTTGCAGGTGGTGTCGATCGTCACCTTATCAGGATGTCGTGAATGACTTATGTGTTTACGGGAATAATATGAAGTAACCATACTGCGTGTAAAACGACCCCGAGTAGAGGTCTTAGAAACGATGTTGGGCTTGTCAATATGAACAACTTTTACTATGGCCACAAAGTGGGAAAACGAAAAAAAAATGTTTCACCTCCATACAAAAAAGACATATTTTTGCCTAGTGACATTTTTTATGGGGATTAATTTTTTTTTTTATTTCTTCGAGTTCTCGCCATAGTAAAACTTGTTCTAATGGACCAGCCCAACAACGTTGAGACCATTGCTAGGGTGACTTTTACACGCAGTACCTAAATAAGGTAGTTTTTTGTTAGTAAAACAATCTCTTCGCTGAATTAAAACGAAACATAATAAATAAGGCCCCTGGTCTTTTACTTGTTAGACCGAACAGGTAGCATGTCTAAAAAGGTTTTGTCTACCCCATTAGGGTTAATTTACGCTACAATGCCAGAGCGATGCAACTGCCAAAGAGTAGCATGCTTGGTCCCCAGGAATTGGGTCAATTTGTCGTTTTTATTAATATGCCTGTCCTCTCATCTTCTAATAGGTATTTGTTGGTCACTGCCAATGTCTTAGTCGTACTCGTGTCAAGTCCAGAAGACTACCACAGTACCTTGAGACGGTCTTCAGGATGGAGGCGATTAACGCACCCCTGATGCTCATGATGTTGTTCGGGTACGATACCGCTACCGGTACCAGCGTCACCGCGGTACTGCCGGCGCCTAGCGCGAGTCTCACCTAACAGGTTACTTGCAGTCTGGGAGTATGTGTCTAGATAGACGGAATCCCTTTCGCACTCCTGTTATACCTGCCACAAGTCCCCTTTTACGTTGACCAGCGAGCAAGTATTTCAGTGTAAAAGGTTGAATTAGAAAGAGAGAGAGAGAGGGAAGCAGGTTTAGTCGAAACAAACATAACAGAAAATAGTACAGTAAAAAGAGACCTACATATTCGGAATGCGAAAGAGACCATCGCCTGGTCATAAGTTGGTCATTTTGTCACCAACAAAGCTTTCCACCATTAAAATCACCTGGGAGTTATTGTGTCTCCATAGGTTTTCTTGATCCCACTTCGAATAATAGACGTAAGTTTATTATGTATTTATGTCTAAAAATAAACATACACGTTGCGTGTTTTTCCTAACAGTTTATTTTACGGCAATAATTTTGATCATACCTATTAATTAACTTCATATTATAATGTCCAATTTAATTATTTGCAAATTATTATAATAATTTAATGGCAGTAACGACATCGAGGAGCAAACTGCATGTCGGTAATCGTTTAGTGTCGATAACCATCGAAATATTGCTTTAAACACTTATTTTTCATGAATTTTATTGCGTATAATAAAGTGAAACTTTGAATAATGTATAAGGCGACCAAACTACTTTCCGCTTTAGGCCCTCAGCCTCCAGTAGCTACAATGTAGCTATGAAACAAACACTATGTTTGTGTGTACTTATTTTGCATCAAATGTAAAGAAATCGCGTGTTGGGGCGTAGAAATAATGATGCCTGCGTGTCTCTACACGACATAAAAGGCGACCTAAGAGACAGTCCGAGATACGAAATCTTGTCACTTTTACGGCTATATTGTCACAAATCATGGCGGGACATGAATGCTTGTGGACGTCTGAATGGGATGATTCTCCGTGAAATGGCTTAGTGACCTTGCGGCCGAGCGTAAAAATGATCACTAGACCGAGCACCATGAGGATGCAGATTATTAAACCAGTAGCGTACACTGGCTTTTACGACAAGGAAGGCAGTAATTCCCAAGGATTGACACCTATGGAGGTATAGGTATCTAGTCTTTACGAAATATAGGTACAAAACAAAACACAGGACCTTCGTTAGCCTATGTCGTGAGTACAACAAAAAATATAGCAATAACTCTATTATTAGGTTGGGTAACCAAAATACTAAGGTAGGCAGTGTCTTTTTGCCTATATGGTGTGCACACCACTGTTATAAACATAAGCAAGGAGTGAGGAGGAAGAATGAAATGTCTCTATACGACATAAAAGGCGACCTAAGAGACAGCCTAAGATACCAAAACTTGTCCCTTTTAAGGCTATATTGTGTCACAAATCATAACGGGAGACATGAATGCTTCAGAGAACGTCTGAGTCGGATGGTCCTCCGTGAAACGGCATATTAACCTTGCGGCCGAGCGTAAATATTATGGTTCCTAGACCGAGCACCGTGGGGATGCAGATTATAAAACTAAGCAAGGAGTGTGGAGGAAGAGTAAGAAGCCAAGCTGGAGCAGTCTGAGCCAGGCCCACTTCAGGGACCTGGTAAACACTTGAGGCAACTACAAATAGGGTAGTGACAAATATACTAATTAGTGGCGCACTTTTGGAGCTATTACGCTAAGTAACCACCAAGCCGTCAAATATCTTAAAGCTTCCACTCTTAATAAGAACAATAATATCTACAAATATAAATTACAGGAATCGCTGCAAAATCATGCACTCTCCTTCAATATCCTGTATCCGGTTTTCTTTAGCAGATGGAGTGATTCAAGAAGAAAGTTTATATGTATGACATCTGCATTCAATAGCAGAGAAACACTGTTAATAATGTATATTGATAAAACAACGCTTCCGGGTAGGCTAGTAGTATTATATAAGACATGTCCCGAAGGATTTGGACATCAATTACGGCGTATGTACGTGTCTTTATATATGTTTGTGTAGTAAATGAAATTACCTACTGTAACAACAATTTACTTGTTGATGTAACAATGTGCATATTTTGTAAAAAAAAAAAATCTCTGTTGTACTACGAACCTGAGAGAGAATTTCCACCATGACCACTTTTAGTTCAACGAAAAATAATCTTATTTCTTCAGCTTAGAGTTTAAATTTCACTAGAGCGCTAACTACGTTTACTCCACTATATCTAAGAACACATGATGACTAGACCACTAGGTAGTTTTATCATTAAAGCGACCTCACATACCGCCAACCTGAATTTAAGAGAAATTGTCTTTGAAAAAAAAAAGGATATTGTCGTCGAAAAGAGCTTGACCGTTTCAAGTATATCTAGATAAGTATATAGCTATTTTACCTCTATATTTGCGCTTGTTCAGTTTTGTTTGAATCATTACAGATTTACGTACCTTGGCAATCCAATTTCTAGAGCATGCATCTAATTCCATGTTAGGTAGGTACTTACCTGAAACAAAATCAAAAATATTATTTTCTAGACATATTACTAGTGTGTGAAGTCAAAGTGTGCATGAGGATTTCCCCCAAGTAAAAACTGTACAATATCTTCAGGCACATTTTGAATAAGTACCTAGGTACATTAAAATAGACACGCATACGTGTACATGTGTACATGTGATAAGTATGTATGTTTTACGTAAGGCAACATTTTTTTTAAATAAGATATGATACAATTTTAGTAATTTTCATTAATTAACACACGTTTCCTAGACAGGTGAAAGAAACATCATCCTTAAAAAAGTTATAGTACATTAAACAGGAACATAACAACTTTTGTTCTTAGTACGGGAGATATTGTAGGTCACTTGAAAAACACTTAATATTACCGTGGACGGATGTGGGCTGATGATGATGATGATGATTACCTACCTAGGTAAATAGGCAACAGTGGCGTGCACTGGCTTTTACGACTAGGTAGTCAGTAATCCCCAAGGATTGACACTTATGTATAGGTAACTTGGTAACTTGGGTAAACACCTACCTATCTACTCACCTACAAAACACAAGACCTTCGTTAGCCTATATCTTGAATACATCAAACAAAGATCTAGCAATAACTCTATTATTAGGTCGGATAGCCAAAATACTGAGGTAGGCAGTGTCTTTTTACCTATATGGTGTGCACGCCACTGGTAGGTAATTCTAATATTTGGTTTTCTTTTTACATCATCCCAGAACATCAATAATTATGAAAATAACAGAGGAAAAATCTATATTTCGGTACTTTTAACACGTGGCACCCGAGAATAGTGCAAGACGTCGCTTAATCTTGTGACAGCGGGCGATATTAATGCCCCGGTGCCGCCCCGCCCACGCGCCGCGGCCGCTCCGCCACGTTTGTATGTATTTCGTGGCCATTTATTTGTATTTGCTGTTGTGAATAATGTATGAGCGGAGCGTTTCCGCTGTGTGTAGGATGCGTGACGCCGCCACCGCCGCCGCCGGGGCCTGTCGCCTGCCCGCTCCGCAGGATACATTGAAATGTATATTAGCTATGTAGGTTACATATATTCTGTGACCTCATTTCTTATTTACTGTATCTGCAAAACTCTGATAATATTATTATGAACTACACGAAATACTTTTTTTTAATTTTTATTATTGGCTCTTATGTTCAGCTTTAAAGCCTACAATTCTGCCACAAACAAAGTAGTTTCCTTCGTGTTCAAGTTGGTGTCATTGTCATAATTTATCGATAAAGTCGTCAATAGTCAAAATACTACGGGCCAATAATAGCCGTGCAAGCATTCCGAAGATATGTCAGATTCAACTTGTCAGTTGTATGTTAAATAAGGAAATACCAGTTACAGTAGACCTGTGTGTAAATGACAATAAAATTAGCAAAAGGGTTTTAATTAAAAAAGTATTTGCTGTTTCATAAATGAGTACGCATCAAAAGATCCTAAACTGTTACGTATTTCTGTAATACGTCAATATATTTTTTAAGGAAACGCGCACTGACATGATATTAAAAGTTTAAAACGGGTATTATAGCGCGAAGATTAACCAAAGAAAAGCATTCAGCTTACCTTCGTTGTTTGCCCGACGTTTCGACACATGCGAGCTCAGTTAAAGTAAAGTATTATCGTTACTAAAACTCAAAGTACAAATCCCCAAATAAATAATTCCTTCCTAATGAAATTAATTATGAATATCGTAATAGTGGAAATACATTTCCCCAATGATAAATTCTCACCGCATCGGTACCAACGTTTAATCGAGTCGCGTTTCGATCGAGTCCGATGACGTTTCAAAGTGTTTTGGCACTTTCACAAGCTGAACCCTTCCTCGGCGTTCCTTTGTCTGTCGGGGTTTAAAACGTTCAGTTGGAATAGTCCGCGATGTTTTCATTATTTAGTAGTAGGGCGGGCGCGGGCCTTGTGCCGCATCGATTGGCCCCGCCCACTCGCGATTTATACAACCTTTGTCCAACCTACACGCACTTTATCGGACGTGAGCGCAGTCCGGCCTGAAAACTGTTTTATTAGCCCGCTGTCATGACTGTCACATATTCATAAGTGCTGTTGACTATATTTTTGACCATAGACCGCTCCTTCACGGCCTTTTGGATGAAGATATACAGTGCAGTCGGCCAAGATACTAGTTTATCTAAGGTAGAAAATTATATTATAAATGTTATTACATTGTTTTTTTTTTATAACACCTAACTTATTGTTTTTTAGTATCACAGATAGGTTTATCCAATATCCTGATAGACTGTTTTCTTGGCCAACCGTACTCAAATGCATTTAAAAATCGACCATTATTCATAAATTAATAAATAAAATAAACGTTTCTTGAGTAAATCGTACTGTGTTTCCACGTTGACTTTTTGCTAAATTAAACATTAACCTAAAGTGGTTATCGAAGTATTGAGAGTATTGAACTGCTTAGCTATTCGGTCATTTCGACTGCTTAGTCTTCCTGTCACTTTCAGTCAAATTACGACTCATAAGTACGTGACAAAGACAGGAACATTACTTAGTCAATGTACCGTGAGGAAAACTGCACAGCAAAAGATGTGGTAATTATTGTTGTTACCATGATTCTTTCGCTGTCCCTTAATCCTTCAGGCAGTAGAATATAGACACATACATACAAAATCTCACGTCCATAATGACCAAAAGGAGGCGAATATAACGTAGGACTACAAGGACCCTTCGGAAACATTTAGCATAATAAGGAGTAGTCAATATGGGCAATTACAAGCTGCTAGCCATGGCCTGAACCTGCCCTCCAGATCCCATAGTCGGCTAGTGCAATATGCCAGAAAGAAACGCAACTGATGCATTGTATCTGCATCCCAGAACAGCATCATCATAAGCCACGTAACGAGAGCCTCCCCCAGTTATTGTTGAATGATCAATTGAGGGGAAATGTCAACAATCTCCAGGTCAGGCGGGTTGGCGATCGCAGGGTTTTTTTTATCTCTATGAACAAGCGTTTGACCACCATCCTGCCTGATATTAAGCAGCGATGTGGTCTAAGATGGAGCACACATGGGTGTTGTGGTTTAACTCACAGAGAGCCCATGAGATCAGCATGAGATATGGAAAAATAGACACCATTGAATTTTATTTGCTGTCGAGCGCCGGCCCTCGAACCGCGAATTTACAAGTTCATGAACATCATACGTGACTCAACACAAGATTACACTACACTACACAAAACACATTCAGACTGCATTTTCTTACATTAAACCTTTTTTTCTCCCAATTATTGTTAATGCTATTCTAAGTGCTCTTCATATTCCTATAGAAGCAATAAATCACAAACAGCACGCAAATCAATTCAGTTTTTACGCCGCTATTCTTACGAAGGAAGGTAAAAAAAGCCTTGTTGTTTCACACAAACCGATCATTATGCAGTAATGATGACAAGGTTAATTAATAACTACAAATTGGTGAAGCGTTTTCCAGTTACAACGTAGATAACCTGCAGTTTTAATTGGTAGGATAATGTCTAACTTAATCTGGTTATTTAATGCGTAGTCTCACGCCCATAGTCCCTACTGAGTGGACAGATTCTTTAGAGTCATACATCATCATCAGCATCAGCTAGATGACGTCCACTGCTGGACGAGGGCCTCCCCCAATCATTTCCATGAACATTTGGGGGGAGGGATGCCAGTAATAGCCACGCTTGACAGGCAGGATGGTGAGCGCAGTGGTGTTGTGGTTTAACTCACAGAGAGCGCTGCTGCCCGTCCTCTGGGGAGTTCCCTCGGTCGCCTCGCCGCGACAAACAATGCTCGAGCGACACAAAAGTACTGATTATTGTTTCAGAATACAGACCTCAATCTACCCTCGTAATCAAAAATTCTGGTTACCTGGAAGATGTCGCTATGAGCGATAAGGTCGCCTTTTACAATTTTTGCATTGTACTTTTTTAGATTTGTCATGTACAGTGTGCAATAAAGAGTTAATTAATTCATTCAAACAAAATTTCGTGAACACAACACATCTAAATATCTCGCAATCGAGGATAACGAGCTGAGTAAAAGATACTGTTCTTAACGACATTAAAATAGCGAAATAGAAAGTCATAAAGTATTGTTGTCTTGTATTTAGTACTAGTTTCAGAATTATATAATTTATTGAAGTTTTATATTATACTAGCTTTCCGCCCGCGGCTTTGCCCGCGTGGAGTTACTATATTGCGGTATAAAAGACAACTAAAAGAAAACTTATCATCCCTACGGAAAAATCTAAGTTTCCTTGGGAATATCATTTTTTTCCGGGATAAAACCCTATTGTTTAATCCTAGAAGTCCGAACTTTACGTCGGAAGCAATCGGTTAAGTAGTTACGGCGTGAAAGTGGAATTGTATGCCTCTAAAGTCACATTTAGCTCTCTTATGTTACAGGGTTTACATACCTTTCAGTATGTGAATTTCCACGTAATGTTTTCCTTCACAGTTCGTTGCGTAAATTATTTATACTCAATTCCAACTGATTCGGTCCAATAGTTAATGTCTTGACGTTGATGAGTCAATTATTTAAAGCATAATATGAAAAAAAACCAACGCAGAAGCGTGTGCCATATTATATATGTGTTTAGAAAAACACATATATAATAATTATGGCATATTCACATATATTGCTATTTTATAATTATGCTTACCCCGCTTTGAAATTAAAAGTTGCGAAGGTTTTTAATATATGAGCCGATCATCTCAAAAGGGTCAAATCCAGTAAATTATCCTTCATTACCCATATCTTACCATGGGGACCTTACGTGATAGGTTTCCTCATGATATTATCCTTGTAAAAGCTCACCTACCCCTTACGTAAGAAATAGATTCCGGGGCGGACACTCCGGGATACTGAAATAGAACCGGAAATCTCTTGGTCACTAATAAGATACCATTAAGTTCCAATTTATGTCATATTAAGAACTAGCCGGCCCAGCAAACATTGTTTAGCCAATACTTTATTAACAGTGTTTCTCTGCTATTTCAAAGCTTGATTTATACATCTAAACCTTCCCCAAGAATCACTCTATCGGCTAAGGACCCTTGCATAGTTTTAAAGATCTAAGCATACATAGCGGGATATTATGATCACTCGTTCAATTTCTAATCTTCAATTTCTTAACTTCCCTATATTGTCCAACATTGGCCATAGTTATAGTAGGTAAAGGATGGAGGATAATAAGTAGCTACAGGTACCTACCTACTAAAGTGGCATGACCACTTTAGTTTCGTCAGTATTGTACAAGATTCGATATTCAATGCGTACACTTACTGATTTTATTCCGTACACATTGAAGCATAATACTTTAATTATAAAAAAAACATTGTTATTCGTGCAAAACCGTTTTTTTTTTAATAATAATAAACTTGTTACCAAGTCCGTTACGAAAAGCCAGCGAAATACAGGCCATTATTTATGGACTCCGCGTCCGAGAGTTCGCATGATTCCGTCAGACAAGAGCGCAATTATGTGTTGTTTGTACCGAACAATCTGCTCTCTACATAGCTCTTTGTAAACACGAGCACGTGGTAATGGCCCGCGCCGGCACCATTACATACACCGGTACAGCTAAGCTAACTGATATTTTAAAAGATGTTCCGAATGGAACGTGAATATTTAAATAACTGCCTGGCTTGTTCAACCGCGAAATACTCCTTGGTCAATTTCGAGGTTACGACGTAATGATACTGGCAGGCTAGAAAGAGGCAGGAGTAGATACTTAGTTAAAAACATGCAGATGAAAGTGAACTGGCTGGAAAAATACAATAAAAAGAAAAATATTGCTTTGTATATCTCTCTTGCGTACTCCCCAAGAAGATAATGCACAGATAAATTCACCGACGGAAGCCGCTTTTAACTAAAACAATGAACTCAGCACAAAGTCCCAGCGAAGAGGCACGGTTGCTATGACAACACTGCTCTCTCGGGTCACTACCTACGCACTTCACTTTATGTGTTCATTAAGTGGTCCCGGTTTATTTATATCTCCGCCGCTATTGTTGCCGCGGGGAAAATTAGGTGGCGCTTTGTCTGTGACTTGCACTTTTGAGGGGGGAAAGTCCCTGCTCTCATTTCAGATACTTTGGACGCTCTCTATGGCATCGGAAGGTGTATAAAGATCTTCCCATTTTTTATTATAGCCGCGGACGTGCAAGAGAGTGTATCTGTCACAAATGTATGATTAACGTGTCATGCCGCTCACATTCCGTGGCAGTGGCATTAAGCCGTTACAAGTCCATCCTATTTAAATTTAGCGCGGCGCGTGCCGGGCGTGCGCGGGGTGCAGCGCGGGGCGCGGGCCGTGGGGGGGGGAGCTGCGGGGGCGGGCCCCAGCACCATCACTCAAGTGACGAAAATTGACGGAAAATGGGCGGACACCGGTTCCCGCGACGTCATCAATTACCCGCGCCGCGACGACGGTCACCAGCCGCAGAGATGCCACATCGGGTGTCTGCGTATGCATAATACACCTTTTATTTCCTATTCTCAATATCAGGACACAGTGAATACAAGCGCAGATACAGTGTTGGTCAGTGCCCCGGAAGCCCGCAGTAGCGTTGCCTTCGCAATCTTTAGCGGTATCGATCCCCAAGGAGGATGATTGAGACGCGATCTACGAGCCCATCGATCTAACGATAATCTGTTCTAACTACGTGCTCTATTGCTCGACCAATCATCAGATCGGAGCCTCGATATCCCGATGATACCTTTATTAAATGGTAGCCGCTGTAAATCTATGCCTACCTCAGCGGGCTTCGTATCGAATCTAGAAAATTATAGCAACTGAAGAGGTAGTTTACCTTGTACTCCCTACTGATTGCGGGAAAGTTGTGCAGTATACGCAAGAAAAAAGAGAATTATCGGTTCGTCAGTTGCAAAATCAATGCACAACCGCTTTTTCGTCTGAAGCATTCCATCGAACGGTAACAATTACATTCTCTGTGCAATGAGGAAACGCCGATACTCTACATTGTGCTCACATTCACATCGTGCGTAGAAAGAAAGACTTTCCGAATCGCACTCCTCCATTGAAACTGGGGCTGACCTCGGGAGCAGTCTCCATACAAACACAGGGTCCGCCTCGTGTACGATTGTGCAACTAATCCAAACACTAACGGAAAATGTTAATAAGCGGTTGCGTAGAACAAAACATAACCGTACGCAATCGAGCGGAGTAAAACGTGTGTGCGATTCTTTTTAAATTCAAAAGATTTTGTATTGAAGGAAGGACCGGGATTGGAGCGATTTTGAAAATTGGCGCGTAATTAGCATGCGGTTCGCGAGATCGGGACATGACAATATAAACACTTGCACAAGAACCGGAACTTGAGAGGAAGGATTTTCACGAACTACGAAAGTCCAGTACCCTACGGTTAGGCAAAAGCGGGCTTGTTTGCATCGATGTGGTTTGCGCATCGAAATGTTTGTGTATAAACAGTAGCGTTTACGGTAACGGTAGACGAAGGGGACGGACAGAGATTGCCGGAGGTGCTGCCACTGAGCAAATTGCCGTCGGTTCTGCAGCAATTGTTCCTTTCGTTGTGCAGCTCCTGAACCACCGTGGCAGGTTAATGGCGCGGCAGCGGCCAGGGGATACACTTACATGACATGATGGACAGAGGAACATAGTGATTTGCGTGTCTGAAACGACAAAACGCTGGGCTTGGGAATAGGTGAGACGAGTCGGTTATGTTTGACACGCGATTTCGTGGTAATGTCCGGGCGAGTGTGTCAAGGGCGTCGGGTTAGATTCGGCCGCCTTAGTATTTTGTTATTTCATCTCCTAAAATAGGTTTTTTTTTTTGAGAACGAATACTTTTTTTCGTTTTGTGTTTATTTTTTGGTGGCCATAGTTACGTGTTCCCACGTCAAATCGGTAAGTAATCTTTTCACAGTTTGTTAGGAAAGTGTAAGGTCGGACACTGTACAATTATGTTGGATGACGTCACAGGTCCTTGGGGTGTCGGCGACGTCGAATACGGGTTACGATTCGTAACGACCACTAGCGGCAGTGCGCGGCATCATGCCTTTTGATGATCCCGATGAAAAACTACAATTTCGACACATTAGTCCGAACCTCTCGTCCGTTCAGCCAATACCCATTGTCTGTTTGAAACTCGGAATTGCTCTGCCAAAGCTTTCGTACAAAATCGGAAACTTCACAGTCATGTGTTCAATCGAACATAACATGTTCACATCTCATTATGATGGGTTGGTTCCATTCGATTATTTAGGTATCTACTTAATGTTGTTGGTTCTTTTATCGATTGCCTGTTAGTTAGGTAGACTCTGACTGTCTATGCAGTTAAAATTGGACACTTAACAACGTGATTAAATAAAAGAAGATAATTTTCGTGATGAAAGTCATGATTTATTTTCATACTTACGTCAATTATTTGTTAACGCCTACCTACTATGAGTTGCATACAAAATCAGATATGTACATCTTAATATTAGCAACCTACAGATTGCGTTCGGCGTAGAACCAAATCGGAAGTTAAGATCACAACCGTGGCGTGCCCACGTCAACAAATATGCTTAAAACGAAACGTGCCAATTATGACAAGAAATAACTATCATAATAATTACCTAATAACAATAATTGTGCGTCCGCGCACATTTCGCCCTTGAGGTAAGAAAACGAGCGGGCAGTGGTCGCGAATGAATTATATCGAATCAAGATAATAAGGATCTGTATAGCTTCTAGTCACGTCCCAGACATTTGATCGCACTGGCTGGTAGAAAACGCGCGATGTTTTACCTAGCCTACAACCTTTGTGTCCTTGCGAAATTGCACCTTATCGCCGTGGCAGTGCGTTGAGAATGCAACATGCAGTTGGAAGGGCAAATGTTTCAGTGAAGGAAGTGCAGTATTTGCGTAGCCACGGCGGCCGGTGGATAATATGGTTGTAATTATGTGCACATTATCAGGTGACCCCATATCGAGGCACGTTTGACGTACAGCTTCAGGCTGATTGGGTATCACGCGAATAATCATCTTGTTAGTTAACTTTGTCGGTTGAGTGAAGCCGGCCGAATTTGCTTTGAAAAGATATAAAATATAGATAGAACGGAGGGTGGTCCGAAGACTGCCTAGTCTAGTTCTAAATCTAAGATCATGTGCATAAATGCAAATTACTTAATTGAGTACCTCTAGGCAGTTTGGTTGTCCTTAATCTGCGTCAAAGGGAATGTCATCAGGCTTACATATCTAATAGACATCGGTATGCCCACGGTACCTACGCCGTAACAGTATTTTAACAAAAAGTCCTGTGCCTTACTATGAGTAGTAATTTGCAACATATGAATTACAAACATGCCTAATCTTAGAACCTGACCTTGAGGAATGCAATTCAATAATTTGAATGTATATGCTTCGAAACATCCAAACCTCTTTTGGAAAAATCTCTTACACAACGTACCAACGCTTACGCTGTGCCTGAGCGATGACTGTTACTGGTGTTGACTTCGTCTTATTTATTAAAAAACACAACAAAATACAAGCTACTCATAAACACACAACATGAGTCACTAGCAAACATTTTTACCAAAACGAACTGTAGGTATAAAAGTGTACGACTGTATACAGTATATGTAGCAGCTCTCGTGCTAGGATATTATTTCAAAAGCCAATCGAACATATGATGTGCCGTGCGCAACTACGAAGGGGGCGGGCAGACGCAAGCCGAGCAGCAACTGCGCGGCACTTTGATGTCTCAATTAGAAACGCGAGCGCGTAATTGTGGCGAAATTAATGCAGGCGACCGTCGACAACGACGCCGGAGCGAGGGCAAAGATCGGATAGTTGATACAGATGGGGCAACTTCGAACATCATTAAAAGTGGATTGTATTCATGTGATAAGAGAGCGTCTGGTTCGTGAAAAGAATGAAGTAGATTTTGCTTGCCTCCTGTCACTATTATATACTACTACAATATTTAGCACTAGAATGTTTGTCATCTTTAAGGGATTATTGGACGAAAAGTTGGGTGAAAATAAAGCGACATTGATATGTCGACTGTCTACAAATACATATGACACATATTTATTATTACTACAAAAATGTAAGACATACTTATGAAACTCACAAAGCGCATTTATTAAAAACAAGCAGACATTTAGTAGATACTTTTTATAACAATTTTTGGCAAAGAAACAAATTGATCTATAAGTAATGTTGTCACTTTTTTTTAAATGTGCCTTGATGACACTATTATTTTTGGATGTATCTAGAGATGTTTCAAGCTTCGCCGACATATTAAAACCGCCTCACAATCCTAACCCCAGGGCAAATAAAAAACAAAACGCCAGGGTCATTAAGCAAATTCGAAAGAAAAACATTTCACCCAACCCCATCAAAGACAACCACTAATACCGCGAAGATAGAGAAATTTGAACCGGAAGTGAGTTGGCAATAAAGCGTGTAATTTTTTTCACACCCATCCCTACGCTTCCCTAATAAACCTATTACTGGTTCATTACGAAATATTCCCCGGAAGACGGGCATTATGACCATCATTATTGCTATACCACAAGGCTCCCTGCGTAAAATGTTGTTTTTATTACTATGTATCTAACTGTACGGAAAACGTAGACAGCGCCCCAGGTGGTGACAGATGTGGGGGGAGGGGGAGAAATTGTCACGCACACACACCACAGAGGCACACACATAAACACACATAAATAACGATATATTGCCACAAGTAGACACTCAAACAATCGATTTTGCACGGTGTTTTTCATAAATACATATAAGTATGTAATAGTAACTGGCGTTTGAATAAAAAGATAAGTTAATTTTACGAATGCTAATGTTGACAACTCCACTTCCTTGTTTGCCTTCAAAATGTTTTTTAGAAAGAAAAAAACCCTCTATCGATTTTCTCTATTGTTATTTATGGTTGTAGGCGATCAAGTCAATAAATACTTAATTTAATTATGATTTTAATATCATCAAGGCATTGAATAATCGCAAGATAAACAAAGCTATGCATAGCATTATGAAATTCGCCAAAATAGGTAAACTACTTTCCGACATTCCGACATTTATGTATTGTGTCATGCATTGTTTTAATACTGTTAATTACATGACATTGAAGTAGATGTCATGTATAGCAAAACTTATTTAACAAATTTAATGAACAAAAAGTTCAAAGTTGAAAGTCAAACTTAAATTATTTCCTACCAGTAGACCAATCTGATGTAGTTACTTTCGTATTGAGAAATCAAAACTGATTTGATTTTTACAAGCCATATAGAGTGTAAAAGGATCCCGAGCAATGGTCTTAGAAACGTTCTTTGAAAATTGTCTATTTCGGATGGAGATGAAATGAAAATTTTGCGTTACCCGCATTGTCACCATAGTAAAAGTTGTTCTTATTGTCGAGCACAACAACGTTTCTAAGAACATTGCTCGGGGTCCTTTTACACGCAGTATAGTGGTCAAAATTGTAAGTACATTACGAAATCCATAACAACAATATTCTTAACATATGTATTTAACTAGTGGATCCTACAGACGTTGTTCTGTCTGAACTATGATTATTAATTTCAATTTTTTTATATAAAAACCTTAGTTATAAGCAAAGTTGGTCCCCATTCTTTTGATTTTTGCGCTTAGCGACACATTGAGCGATACATTTTTGTACTATAGATTGAGTGACATATGTGACACAGTTTTGAATTTTAAAAAAGGACATCACACAAAAAGTAAGGATAACTTACTACTTAGCAAAAGATGTAATTTACAAAACCAAGCGATCTCTACATGCTAAAAGAACTCTAAACCACAAATCTATACATAAAAATACACGCTTTTGACAAAAATATCGTAACTGCGGTTACGATGAATACAGTTCGCGGTCATTCTTGTATCGACATATGGCCATCGGGTGCCATTATATTGTGGGACTGGGTGTTTATTTTGTTTTTTATACGTACATTATACATTCCCACAAAAGATAAACGGTTAGACACAAAAAGAAATTGCCATTATTTTTACGGTTTAAAAAGAATTCGTTACCTACACTTTTCGTTAAACATTTATATCAGTAACTAGCGGCCCGCTCCGGCTTCGCGCGAGTCATCATTATCATCATCATCAGCCACATAACGTCCACTGCTGGACGAGGGCCTCCCCCAATGAGATCCGTCATTTGAGGTGAAATGCCTGTAATCGCCACGCTTGGCAGGCGGGTTGGCGATCGCAGTGGTGTTGTGGTTTAACTCACAGAGAGCGCTGTTGCCCGTTCTCTGGAGAGCTCCCTCGGTCGCCTCTTACGACCCCCATGACGGGAAAAGTTGGGCTGAGATGGTGACACATGCATGCGCGAGGCCTCGCGCGAGTGCCATACTGATACTAAGTATTTGTTTACTATATTATGCATGTAATATACATATAAACCTTCCGCTGGAATGACTATATATTATTGTTGTATAGTTTCATAGTATGTTTTGTTATGGTTTTTTATTGTATCGCAATAAGCTTTATTGGTCTATTGTATATAAATAAACAAAAAAGAGCGTCTGTGGTCCAGTTGGTCGGATCCTTGACTTGTAACCGGGAGGTCCCGGGTTCGAGTCCGGCTACTGGACGTGTACCAATGGGACTCTTTTTCAGAGCCTAGTACGCAACGCAACGCTCGTACGGTGAAGGACAACATCGTGATGAAACCCGCACACCACAAGGTGTGTGAACCTATAACGGCGATGGGCTCACCCCCTGTCACGTTGGGTTAAATACGCTTGGTGAACCGTGGGTACTTGCTTTAGCAAGTGCCTCTGCCTACCCCTCTTTGGGATTAAAGACGTGAAGTGTATAAATAAACAAAAAGAATTAAAAGGAACCGAATTAAATTCTGTTGCGTTATTGTATGCTTCTCTGATATATTCATTATATTAAGCGTGGCGACTTATAGCTTCAGGACTAAAGTGGCCTAGGAATGCCTTGAAAAACTTTGGCATAAGTTACACCACTTTGGGTGTATGTTTAAATGCAAAAGACATTATATTATTATGACAGTAAAATACCTATACATTAAAAAAAACCAGTAAAAGGGCGACACAATATGTTCTCAAAAGAAAAACATACTTAAAAAAAACGCAAAGCATTCTGCTCAAGTAAACGTCTTAACAGCAATGCATATTTTTTCCACTTGTACGAGTCCAAAGAAGTAGCTGAAACATCGCTCCCCCTGCAAGAAGCCGACTACAATGGAATGCAATAAAAGTCGCATTAAGTCAAGAGGGATCGGCATGAGAACGAATGGATTGAATTTGTCTGCGTTTCAGGCACGCGGGATTCTTTTGCCACATTTCTTTGGACCAATTGAGATGTGGGCGTTACGGGAATACTTTTGGTAGTGAATTAGAAGATTTTTCCACACTCTAGTCAGGTTGAGAGATAAATGACGTAAGATGTGATGTGTCACTTGCTGAGTTTTTTTTGTGTTTTGTCTTTTGTATTTTATTTGGTTTAAAACTACTTTGCGTTTTTAAACACTTTTAGATCGACATTTTGGTAGAGAAAACAGCTGTACAAATATGGTTCTGAAGTAAATTTTGGAAAACATCTAACAAGACGTAAATATGTGACGCAACGACGTGATTGGTCATATTTTTACATTACGTTGAGTTCGTTCTCTAGAACTTTTTCAAAAGTATATCTTTATTCATTTATTTAAAATATCATGTAAACTATGACTATGATACAATAATTATACCACTAAATTCGTGTAGATGGTTACCTAAATTTATAAATTAAATAAATTGGTGCAAATTTCAAGATAAAGCAAATTTCTTTCCAAACAAAGAGACACACAAAATATATAATATTGACAAAAAATGTCATGTCAGTGCGAAAAACTTATATGTCAACAGGTAAAAATAAGCGTGAAAAGGTCCAGCACTTTTTATTCTAAATAAGTGATAAGTATGATAACTTTGATAGCCAGCTACATATTTAATACAATACATGCCTATTGTTCCTCAGCACTGGCTGGAAAAATATTAAATTCAGAAATGAAAATTAATTTTAAACATCGAACTAGCCGGTTCTTGCCGGAACTGGGTTATTAAAATTTTAGAACCGCCACTTTGTACTCCACAAAACGTATTTACCGAAAATGTTACATTAATATTGTAACCGCCAATTCGTCGGCTAGTAGTAGAATTACTTCAACGCTTTAATTACGGCCTGTTATTATGCCAACTTGGAGTGGAGCGAAGCTTATTTTAGGTGTCATTTGATTAAAAATTCAAACGCGTTCCTTGTAATTATATCAGTTTGTACGATTGGAAATTGGTTCGGCCGTAGACTTTTGTTTGAAAGAAGCCACGCACTGTAATAATACTGAATTTATGAACAAATAAACTCCGTTTAATTATATGCTGGTGTTTTAATTGGGAGTAGGAGTAGCCGCGGCGTCCTTCTTGACGCGTCGACGAATAGTCCCTTTAAGTGTCGACGATTATAGCTGTGGGATCGATGGAGAATTGTGGACACAATGGCCAATTTCCTTTGCACTGTGAGCTCGTTTTCAGTGTGTGCGGTCGGATTAAAAATGAATTTCTTCACACCATCGCCATCTACGTCAATCTGCCTCGCCTCTCTTAACGCAAAGGACCATTAAATAGGTGACAGATTTTTTTGTTTTGGAAATCAAGTTAAAAAAAATGCACATTTCTACCTTGCGACGCTGGTCAAGTCGGTCAGATTAGTACAGAATATTATATTGTCGATTCAAAAAAAAGGTCAAATTGTACGCTCAGTCTAATTAATCCTCTGCGTATATTAAAAGAAGTGCAATAAGTAAAAATCGTAATATTTTACATCGTACAAAACGAGAATACAGGTTTATACTAACAACATTCTCAAGGCACTGGTCACTCAGTTATTTAACACCATATCCCTCAAAACGCTTTACTTTTACGCCATGTAATAGATAAATGTTCGAATCATTATGTTTATGTCGCAGAAAGGAAAATAACAAACCAAACCAAAGTTATTCAAAAACGTTTGTTCAAATTAAGAAATCATTTTGTGTTAAGCCAACTCAAGAAAATAAAACAAAACGCGATGTTTTCGGATACCTCCACATATGTACTTAAGTTTTTTTTATTTTTCTCAAATAAATCATCCGTACACGTGTAGAAATAGTTCTTTTTCTGAAGCACAACATAAATGCAACACTATAATTAAAAGGCAGAAAACAGGTAAAACATCTTCGGCAAAGACTATAATTAATTTTTGGGGATTTATTTAGATGGATGTCGTGACTGGGCCAATGATCGCAGATGTTCTATTTAATTACAAAGGGAATTAACGATCTTTCATCAAATCGTTTCGTCGGCAGGTAGAACGGAGTAAGTAGATAATTACTATTTAATTAGTCTCAATTGAGACAAAAATAACGAGAGCGAACAAGAATCTATTGCACGTTAGCATAATAAAAGTGCCCTGGTGTCTTTAGTACCATTCATTCATCGATACAGGTTGTCCAGCAACCTTTAAATGGGTGTTCTCACACTATTCGTTCACTACTCACGGTATTGGCTGTAGTCCTACATAAATAACACATCTGATGTTCATTTTAAGGTACTCTGTATTGTTCTTAAAATAAATTTAAATAAAATTCATAAACAAAAAAATATTGTGCTATTCATGGTACTGGTCACACTACTAGTGCCATTGGAAAAAAATACTAGTCTTTACTGTTTTATTTAAAAAAATAACGACCACATTTTCTTAAAATAATGCGTTCTAACTAATGCCGCCTTGAATCAACTGAATTTGGTACATTTTGTTGAATATTTATGTTGAACATTGAGTTTAAATAAACTTCCTTAAAAATTTGCAAATGTCAGTTAATTTTAATTTTTGCACACGTCAATGAAATGTCAAATAATTAAAAAGGACAAGTTGCTCGTTAAGTTAATTAAAGGATTTTTGTTAGTAACGTAGATGAAAATCTACAAAAGTTTGTCAGTTCAATTGGCCATGATTTATGGCAAAACAACGTATGCCAGCTAGTCATAATATATTCGAGATTTACGTTAAAATATATGCATGTATTTCTCGAAATAAACGTGGTAGGTACACCATTCTTATATACAACACCAGCCGCCCACTAATTTGCTACCAAAAGGTAATGCAGGTCGTATTTTTTATTCGACCAGTGGGATTAGGACAAAGAGAAAAGTTCCGTTTGTTTCGGCAACGTTCACCTATCGCAGCTTTCAGTGCTGTGCCGTGATCTGTCTTACGTCAAAAACATTAATTAAACGACACAAAACGATTGAACGTTTTCTTAGTGCTCTAACCCCACTGATCAAACTGTCCATTAATTTCACGGCTGGTAAGCGGTATTCGGAAAACAGTGGCGAGCAATTGGAGAGAACAGCAGTGGATCAATATGGGCTGATGATTATGATGATGATGCAGCATTCTAATGGATTACCGAGACATTGACAATTTTAACTGTGAAATAATAATAATTCCGAAGGCATGCACCAATGTGCATAAACTTTCAACCAATGACGTCTAATCCTATTATTCACTTGCAGATCTAACGGACTGTACCTGTAATATAAATCTCGAGGAGAGACCGGCTCCGACTGTCATCATCTTTGTTAGAGTAAGCATTACACGAAGAACCTGTTAATGCATACGGTTCTCATATATTAGTAAGTTCAAGGTGATTGGACAAGAATCGTGTTTTATTTGTGTATTCGATATGATATCTACCGATATATCTAAGGATATCTATCTTACCCCTATAGGTACTATATCTAGTATGAGCTGTATTTAGTTGTGCATTATATTATGTAGGTATTAGGTATGTGAAGTTTTAAACATTGTTTAAAAAGTTATGTTTTATTGTCTACTGGTTTACTTACAAATACTTAAATAAGATATAAATACCTAGTAATATAAATATTTAAAGTTCCTAAATAACAGTAGTAACTATGTGGGTGGCTGGTGGAGGCTGCAGACATGGAACCTGAAGAGGTGCCTGTCTGCAGCTTCTACAAGGTACCTTAAACATTGCAATGTCAGAAAATGACTTCTAAGTTGTAACTGTATTAGAAGTCGCAGTCCTACAGGTACAGGTATTTTAATAATTTGTTAATTATCCGTTTGGAAGTGGCCTCGGGGATGTTCCCACCCACTTTCCCGCTTCCCGTTAGAGACAGGATCTACAGAGACATCCAGCGTAGACCAGAGCACAATCAATGACGTATAAGCGCGCGACTTTAGAAGTGACGTAATATACATTCTGTCCAATCCACGAAGATCCATTAATAAAAACAGCAGTTATAGCTAATAGTGATCTACAGATTGGTACCTCGCTTATGGTAACTACAATCGGTGTTCAGAAATAGTGTATTGGACGATACAATGTAATGGCGGTCTAGTCGACGAAACCGTAATGTCTCCCTCAGTACTCCTATTGTACAATTCAAGTAAGTATGAAGAGCTCAAACTACATAGTCCCGAGGTAGAGTCCCGTGGCCTACTTAAGCCAACACATAAATCATTACAAACCATCCAGAATTATTTATTCGCGAGTCCTTATAGTCGCGATTATAAGAAAATTATAATGATTGGGCCCACTATAATTACATGACGCAATGTAAGGCCGGCCATATGTATCGGGCTGATTTGAATTTCATGTAAAATATCGCGCAATAAATTTACATTTTATGATGTAGCGCTCACAGACAGGCTCGCGGGCCGATATCTCTGTTTAGGATCGGACATCGGAGGTAGGTATCTGAAAATTGCCGCGATCCATCTCGCCGACGTGACGCGATGGGCAATCAATCTCGCGGACCTTGCTCCGCGCACGGTTGCCGATAACTTGACTACCAACTATTGACAACAACGCAAACCTCGCGCGCGCGTCATACCAGCCCAGCCGCTGAGGAAAAACTGGACGTAACATCGGTTAATTTAATTTTTAAATGATACGCAGAAAAAAAAACCTATTCGATTATGAGAGGGCTGGCAGCCAGTCTATTAATGACATTACTCCTCCGCCCTACAGGTGTATTGTTTTTCAAACATTGTATTAGAAAGTTAAATCGTTTGTTTGCTAGGTTTTAGAAGATTAAACTCGATGTTTTCAATTTGACCGAAGTATTATTAATAACTTATGCGGCTGATGTGCTTTCCCTCTTGTAACCTAAAGACGAGATGAGATAATTTGATAGAACTAAAAAAACGTATTTTAACCCAACGTGATAGGGGGTGAGCCCACACAGCCGTTACAGGCTTCACACACCTTGTGGTGTGCATGTTTCATCACGATGTTGATAGCACTAGAATCCACAAAATAATTGTTACTAAATATTTATAATAATTGTTACCAGGAGAATGGCAAAACGTCATCCATACCGGGTGGATTTGCCATTTACGCGAACCAAACGATTTGCGTCCACTTTCATGGTGCGAACCGCCAGGATGTGGAACGACTTGCCGGAGTCTGTGTTTCCTGCGCAGTACAGTCTGAAGATCTTCAAGTCGCGGGTGAACAAATGTGCTCCATCGTAGACCACATCGCTGCTTAACATCAGGCAGGATGGTGGTCAAACGCTTGTTCATAGTGATTAAAAAAAATATGATGTAACGAAGTCAGTAGATAAGTACCAACAATTTCTTAAAGCACAATCGAGAGAATTTCATTGTGTTGACGTGTGAGCATACAGCGGGCAAGCCTCCCGCGCCTGCCTGCTCGGAGACGGCATAGTTCACGATCGCCGCTCTTCCAGATAACATTATTTTTATCCGCGTAAAATATTCTTACGATTATGATAATGGTTAATTCTTGACATATTTTATATAATGCGGGCCGCGGGCGTTTGAGCCGACACTATGTCTAATAAATTTATGGGCGTCGTTGATCGGGGCTCGAAATTATAATCGGTGCTCGAGGCGCGCGTACGCTCGCACGTACGCCGGCCCTCTCGTACCCGCTGCACGCAATTTCACTTAACAACAAAAGCGTCTAACACGTACTATACAACAATGCGTACGAGTATAAATTACAGGTACCATGGTGATTGTGTTACAGGGGCCCGTACAGCCTCGGCCGCGGACGACACGCGCCATACAAACGGTGCTACGTACTTGTCTATTTTCAAACGGTTCTATCACCTCTAGGCTGTTGTTGCTCCACTTTAGATTAGTAGGTCCTCATTGGCAGTAAAATTTGATCGGCCGGTAGCGTGTCCGCCTTAAATCCGGGTATTTACAGCTAACTCGTGAGTGGTTTGCCGTTGTGAAATTACACGCTTGTTTCACTTACACGAGCTTTCAATGTAAGTACTAGTGGTTAAAAATTCATGAACTTTTAGGTTCCGCTTCCGCTAGGATGTGGAATGACTTGCCGGAGTCTGTGTTTCCTGCGCAGTACAGTCTGAAGGTCTTCAAGTCGCAGGTAAATAGGTACCTGTGATGAACAAGTGTGCTCCATCGTAGACAACATCGTTATTTAACATCAGGCAGGATGGTGGTCAAACCCTTGTTCTTAAAGATAAAAAAAAATTAGGTACATAAAACTTCTTGTACTAACTTGAGTTGTGATCCAAGATGGCGAGAGATGAAATTGATAGTCCAGTATAAGCGATAAACGGTGTCGCACAAAATACTTTAGGCCACGTTTCACATTATAAATAAGCCTTTTTGCCACAGGCAACATAATTAACGAAAGTGAAGAGAACACTTGACTTTGACCCTAAAGGAAAAAAAACAAACAATTTCGCGCGTTCCTACATCCGTACAAACACTTTAGTCACCTAGCTATGCGAAATATAAATGAATTAGCCTTTTTCTTCATAGAAACACAAGCAAGTGGAAGGTCTTAGCCATGAAAAGGGGGAAACTCATGTAACCGTCGATTCAACGTTACGCTTGTAGCTGAGGAAAACGCAGAATAAAGTAATTTTTTGCTTTTTCAATTTTCGAACGTGAAGTCGAGAACCGTTGACGTATCCCCGCCGTACGCGAACTGTTTCCTTACTCGCACATATTAAATTGTTTTTTTTTTTTTAATGAATATGATGACGATACTATCTCTTCCGTTAGGATGATAATAAATCTGATTACTATGAAATTAATGTTCACCGACTATAAAATAATATCAATGTAAAGAGATTTTTTTGAGATATTATTTTTATACATCTTACTATTAAGTATGTGTATTCGCGTATAGGGATACGCAGGTAGGTTTATGTGTGTATAAAAAAGCAACTTTAACCTGCCGACAGCCGTGTGGTAACGGCGAATAAAATAAATATGTCACCATTCCAGCCCAACATTTCCCGTCGTGGGGGTCGTAAGAGGCGACCAAGAGATATCTCCAGAGAACGGGCAGCAGCGCTCTCTGTGATAACTCACCACAACACCACTGCGCCAACCCGCCTGCCAAGCGTGACATTGGTTCATTTCCCCCCAAATTATCGAAATCACTGGAGGAGGCCCTCGTCTAGCAGTGGACATCATGTGACTGATGATGATGATGATGACCTACCGTAATGAGACATAGCATTTAAGGTTCCAGAGGTTCTGTCCACCCTAGTATGGATTGGATGACTGACTATCCACGATAATACGACGCAGCCGCCGAACTCCAGTCCACTCGTGACCACGACGCATGCAACTGCGTCGAAACGTCGAGTAAAATAAAAAAGGTAAGCTCGAGCTTGTCTTTGATTATATTCGCGCCTATATACCCGGTGAACAATATTGAGTTATAATGTCTGTGCGCGTTTCATTAAAAAATGATTTAATAGATTATACTGCAAGTGTCAATTGACGGCACGTTGAGTTGGTTCTGTGAAAGAACAAGATGTGTACGATAAGGGCGATTAGTGTCATAAAACAATGTCTGTCGGCAGTGCGCTCATTACTGCAATTGTAACTGCAACAAGTTTGTTGTTGCGTTCATTTCCGACGCCGCCACCGACGAGGCCGCTCTGCTTCTGCCAGATTTATGACTCTTCTCGTTAGACATACATGGCCCTATATAAGGTCGTTTCAAAATGTATGCAAATATTGTAATCAAGAATTGTGATGGAGTTCATCATCATGAACAATTTTGTAAAAATCTCAGTAAACAATGAGGAGTTTTGTAAAAAAAAATCAATCTGTCAAAGATAGTGGGGAAACGAAAGAGATGCAACTACTTTATTCTATGATCGTTCGTCTTCGGACTCGCTCTTTTATTGTTTTTTTTTTTAAGAAAGCTCCTTATTCATGCACAGGAATACTCGTAGCATACCTGTAGCCCTAGCTAGCGAGATATAGAACAAATACGCGCTGTGATTGGCTGCTATGTCACACATCGTGCGACTTTTCTTGTTTCAACCAATCGCAGAGCCTGGTATGTCTTGTCATGTCTTTCTTGGAGCGCTTTACTAGGGGGGCTGAACTACAGATTTCAAGTATGTCTGTTGACTTCAATCCCTTGAATAACGTATTGGGTAGAGCTATGTTCAGCAGAGGACTGATATTATGACACAATCGAAATAGATTGTGAACGAAACGTAACGTATGATAAGCGATTTTTTTTTTGTTGTGAGCAGTATAGCAAACATTTTTGTGGCTCTTACTATAAAATTGACCCCAAAAAAACGTGAAATGTACCACGATTCTTAGCACATGGAAACTTTTCTGCAAACCGAACCGTTCCGGACACGAATCGAGTTGCCACAGTTGTCGGCCCGTAAGAAAACTTCTAAGCTTCCTGTCACAGAAAAAAAAACACATCTATCAAGCTACTGCTTTATCCCGTTGCCAGTTTATTTCGTAGCTTATTTTGACATAACAGAACATATAAATCTACCTCCCCAAGAGGACCATTTCCGTTACAAGTAGCTTTGTCGTTGCGCATACATTAAGCTGGAGCAGATGAATGGCGGGAATTTCCATAAAACGGCCATTTTCTTTTTTTTTTCTTTTTTATGTTTTTTTTATAGACACGTGCCGGTGCTGTACTTAGTATTTTGTTGATGGGTTTTATTAAGAGTAACGTTTACATCGATGAGCTGTTAAGTTTGTTATCATACTTTTACTTTTAAGATGTAGTGGAGTGCAATAAAAAAGGCAAAAAGACACTGCCTACCTTAGTATTTTGGTCCGACCTAATAATAGAGTTGTTGCTAGATCTTCTTTTGTTGTATTCACGACATAGGCTATCGAAGGTCCTGTATTTTGTTGGTGAGTAGATAGGTAGGTACCTATATTTCGTTTCGTTCAAGTTACCTATACATAGTTGTCTGTCAATCCTTGGCGATTACTGCCTACCTTGTGGTAAAAGCCAGTGCTCGCCACTCTGATGTAGTAACTTCTTTCCTTCAACAAGTCTGCTTCTCCCTTAAAATAAATAAAAATAAACACAATTCACTCCTTTAATCCCAAAGAGGGGTAGGCAGAGGCACTTGCTAAACTTGCTAAACACTTCTCCCTTACGAATAAAAAAGTACACCTTTAAGTTGAACTACACTTTGAACACATTATTTATCTGTTCATTTCCTTTGTTATTATTTTTCCTACATTTATTGTCAGTGTTTTGGTACAGTTTAATACTTTTGAAGATTAGAAGGTCGGTTAAATGGATCATTTAGAATAAGTAAGGTTTAGGCAAGTGTGTGGCAATGAGCCATAATTTGTGGTTGGTGCAAGTAGCCTTATGAAACGTTGGAACTTTAAGCCCCTATCAATACGAGTCGAGTAGCAATCAATAGCATTTAACCCACTCGCTCTAGCACGACCACTAAATGTCAGCTTCTCACTAACTTCTCACACCCTCGCTATAATACTACATTATCCTTAAATGAGCTTTATTACCAACCTACTTAAGCATGTTTTCGTTTAACACTCTTTAGGTGGAAATCAAACTTTTGTATGTTGAACTTACTTAACGATTTAACGTCAGTAGCGTAAATGAGGTCTCTGAATAAATACTTTTTTTATGTAACGTACATCCTTAAACATCAGTAAACCGTAATTGTTCGCCATTAGGTCTATTTTAGTTCAAACTGGTTATATAAATGAAAAATGTAGCTGAAGCTTTAGAAATGTCAAGACACAAGTTAGTAAGATATAATTTTTTCGAAGTGAAGAATAATCTATGTCCTGTTATGAGCATAAACTATAAACGTGTCTGTTTTGTGATCACTAGGTAGGTTTTCGTCTCTGGTCTGTTCGACGTTAGAGTACTGTACTTTTTTGTAATAGTTTAGTGAGAAAACGTCGTTAACTACCTATTTTACCCCACTCATCCCATACCATTGTATTTTTGTCGCAATTTTATTATTTATTTGCTTACAACGTTTGCCGCATCAGCTAATTAATAAATAAATAAATATATTCGTTTCTGAACTGATTTTGATGATTATTTTTTTGTTGGGATGAAAATATTTCAAAGGTGGTCCCGTGACAAGGAAGTCAGGTTTGCTGCATCAGCTAATTAATAAATAAATAAATAACTTCGTTGCTGAACTAATTTTTATGATTATTTTTTTGTTGGGATGAAGATATTTTAAAGGTGGTCCCGTGAGAAGGAAGTCAGGATTGCATGGCGGAAAACTAAAAAAAGCCGTGTGATTACGGAAAATGTGACACCACCTCAGCCCAACTTTCCCCGTTTGGGGGGTTTTTAAGAGGCGACCGAGGGAACTCTGCAGAGGACGGGCAGCAGCGCTCACAGAGAGCACTCTCTGTGAGTTAAACCACAACTCCACTGCGATCGCCAACCTGCTAGCCAAGCGTGGCGATTACTGCCCTTCCCCCCAATTGATCATGGAAATAATTGGGGAAGGCCTCGTTCAGCAGTGGACGTCATGTGGCTGATGATGAGACCAGAAAAATAAAAAATACTGTTCTATTTTTTCGTTTAAAATTATTATCAAATAACAGTCCGTACACAAATACACTCTTCAGTTGTGAGATTTCGTATGCATGCCAAAAGGAAAATAAAAGGCGGTTTCTCACCATTATAATTTCTTTAGATTTGTATCAACCAGAGATCGAATGCACGATCCGCTTAATTGATGCCCATGTGTCACCCGGCCCGACCAATCGAGAACCGGTGCGACGCTATTGGCCGAGGCGCATCTCAGCTTTTTTATTTAATTTTATAACTGGCCAGGTATTAGTTGTTTTGTTTTTAATTGTTTCGAGCTTTGAGTTTGAAGTTTGCGAGATCCTATAAATGAAATAATGTACCTAAAGAACCTCATCAAGGAAATAATCCTGTTTCCTTTTTCATTGATAATAAGTCGAGAGTTAAGCGAAAGCCCGAAAGTTGGGCGTGACTAAGCTTTACTTAATATTGTAAAATTCTTCTTTATCCTGCAAGATATCATCTTCTTCCGATTCTGGCCCGATATTAGTTGTTTTGTTTTAATTGTTTCGAGCTTTGAGTTTGAAGTTTGCGAGATCTTATATAAATGAATTAATATACCTAAAGGACCTCATCAAGGCAACAACCCTGTTTCCTTTTTCATTGATTATAAGTCGAGAGTTAAGCGAAAGGCCGAAAGTTGGGCGTGACTAAGCTTTACTTAGTAAGTATTGTAAAATTCTTCTTTAACTTTCAAGATATCATCTTCTTCCGATTCTTCTTAATCGATTAACATAATCTAAATGGCAATAAAAACAAAATGACTCGATCCAACACATATGTCGAATACTGAAATACTGGATACAGCATACAATTTAGTCAACCAATGTTATTTATATCAAAAATATTGTATTAACTATCTGGCATTACAATCTCGGCTTTAATGAGTAAATTAATTGGTTTGCAAACGGCCAATGGACCCTTGGCCAATGTGTTGGCAGGGAACCAGTTCCTCCGACAAGATAAGGGAAGTTTAACGCTGAGCTACACAACCAAGTAAATCACACTCAACTTGAGTCCAGATATAGCAGCGGATTGTTTCGCCAACATTGTCCAGACTGGTCCATCCACGGAACCCGACGATTATCTTCTGTCAAAAATATAAACAATGGCGGATGATCCTGCGAGCCGATTGGTGAATCAGGTTCCACGGGATTTTTAGAAGAAATTTTCGTCGATTTTTTTATTTAAATTCTTTCTCACGTTTGCAATATTAATTTATTATTATAATCATAGGTTCTTTAATTAAAATTAAACAAGTTCACGCCTGAAGTCGTTCTTGAATGAAGGCGAGTTTGAATTGGTTGGCGCATTCTTAAGTAACATACGAAATAATATGTGAACTCTATAGGAAGGCTGCCAACATTGTGTTTACGTCTAAACATCGGAAAAATTAAATGGTATATTCCTTATAGATATCGATCTCCGGAGCTCGTAACTTGCTATACTTGCCCTTCGTTAGAATAATACGCGCGATATTATTTATTTTTATACATATTTAAATATCACAATATTATAACATGTTGATAGTAAAGTTTTTAACTTTAGCGGTACATCATTTACATTAATTAGTATACATCTATGCGTTTAATATAGCATAAACTGTTAATAGCATAATGAAAGAGCGATTACTGACGCCTATGTAGGGACGCATGAAAATGTAATTGGTACACGTCCATAAACTGACCATCACTGAAAATCATTTTCTATCTCTGTTTTACTCGAGTTAATTGACGAATGATAGCATGAGACAGCAAATATTTTTTATACTGAACATTTCTTTGACGGCTGGCATGGACTAGTGGTCAGGGCATCTGCCTCTAGGACTTCAGACGCGGCTTCGATTCCCGCCACCAACATAATGGTTTAGCGATGAACTGAGGCATTTGTTGTGTGCTTCGTTTATCTATGTACGTATGTGGTGAAAAGTATTTATATAGTAACCTCTGGTACCCATCAGTACGTTATCCTCGTTTGAGGTCAACAAAATATCCCGAAATATTTATTTATTTTATTGAGGTAACTTTTTATTAGTTAGAATTTTTAGTTATCATTGATTGATTGGCACCATGATGGATCCAATTTGATAGTTGGTGAGCCTATTTAGGAACATCGAGAGAACAACCAGACCATATTTAATTTTCCTTTATATGTATGTACCTAACGAGTGGGCTCCTTCGACTTTATGTTGAATAAAAACTTTGTAACACCTACTTTAATGAATGTGAATGTGTTTGTCTCGTGTTTCTATACGGAGAAACAAGTGAACGGACCCACACGTGTACCCCACAGTAATAAATACACTGTTCTAAGACCAAAAACATACTTATTAGCATAGTTATTCATAAACGTAAAAATACCAACGGATAATACAAACAAAGGTTTAGGCACTGCGTGTCTTATATAAAAAAGTAACCTGTTGATATCTTAATTACACAGTCATAGAGCCTGTAATGTTGCTATCTTATTAATTTAATTACCTGACACAATAAAACGCATTCATGCGATCAATTACCTTAAAAAAAACTCGAGTGCGCACGCAAAAGTTCAACTGATAAGTAATCAGCTTTTACTTAGGCATTCTTCACGCGTAAGTACATTGAATAAGTAATTAAGTTAAACGCTTCATTGGTTATATTATAAGAGTGCTTTCAGTGTTATTTAAATGATCTCGAAATTACAAAGGTCACGAGTAACAGCGACTGGTAAGACTGTAATCGACTCTTTTGTTAAAAAAGTATGTGAAAGTAATGTGACTCTGATCGTGTCACTGGTGTCTTAGGACTCTGGTTTACGATTGTAAGATTTAATCTATATACAAGTGAGTTAACAAACGATATGTAACTAATAACGTCTGATATTATTATGTTTCATTCATCGATAAAAAGCTTTATTCTTGAATAGAATATACCTAAGCAATGTGAGTATACATAAGCTATCGCCAAGTAAAAATACGTTCTATTAAATAATTTCGTAGAACCTTTGGAGAGATCGATGTCATTTTCAGCCTACGGGATTTCAGTGGACAAATAGGTCGAATAGTATTTTCTCTTACATTGTTTTAATTCATATTTGATTGAAGGAATGAAATAACTGAATAAAAGTTAACAAGTGTTCGAATATATTTCAGAACATCCTCTTTCACAACTGTATATCGGAGTTTGAATGGGCTTAAGTAACTACCTACTAAAGTAAAATTTAACTACGACAATAGCAGTCTGCAGTTATGATAAACATTGGACATTCACATATTTATTTATTAACGTTGAATACAATACCATTACAGGTTGCCTTATTGCGATATTGTATCTTAAAATATATTGAATTCATTTATAGAAATCATTTATCTTGCATATTAGGGTAGATATTTTTTAAGTCTACACCCGGCTACGCTCACATGACATTGACTGTACATATTCACTTCGTAAGTTTTCATACATACACAAGTACATTTCCTTTCCATACATTACAGCTAGTTAAGACATAATTACGTGCAATTATTAATTTCTTCAAGAGATATTCGTTAACTAGCCGGTGTAAATGTTAAGTGGACGCCAATCGGAAACACCCAATCATAATAATGATCGAATTGTATTCTATATACAGTATTTTCGCGATGCAACTTGGCACAGAACCAGTTCGGGTGTTTGCACGCAACCCCCCCTATTACACGTGGAATTAAGATTAAGTTAATGAGTGAAATATTTATCCTAGTGTTTGAATGTCAATCGCGCCGAGAGCGACATGCGCACGCACATGCACCATTTCCACCCCTCAATAACTATAATTTTCGGTACGCTCCCGTATTGAAATCGCGACGGAAGCCTGTCACAGGGGCAATTACTGTACTACCGAGAATCGGTATTAGTTCGCACAGCTAAACTATTTATGTAAAATAAGAGCAAACGTCTCGTACAGGGAAACGGCGATTGCACGCATCGCTTATTAAGCACTTTAGAGCAATTTGAGACGAGAAAAAGTCGGTTGGAGTAGGATCGCGTGTTAAATTAATGTACTGCTGGCTGCATGGTACCGCTTTCAGGTGCTGGGGTAGTCCGGGGACGAACGGTACCAGTGATTTCTGTGGAAAATTGCAGGTTCCGAGGAGTAACTGCTTAGGAGCGGCGGCGTCGGCGGCGGTGGCGGGGTGGCGACATCCGCCGCGCGTCTCGTGCGCCCGCGCGCCGTGCGTGCGCGCATGGAACGAGCACGCTTAACAAAGTAGCTCGGACACATCCACTCTGCTGGAGCTGATGGTTTATAACTATTATTGATATTGCTATCGCGATGGGTTTACTCTGATGGCCTATGAGACCCGTGTTTGTAACCAAACTCCACGGAAACGGCTTATGAAGTACGAGTGAACGCCCCGCGATTTTATTCGCGCACTACCTAAAGATACACACCACACACAGTTTCTTTTTTTTAATTTTAGATGTATTAGAAGAAAATAAACGTTTTTCACGTATAAACTTCTACTCCCTTTTTACCCGCTTAGGGGATGAATTTAAATTTCCTTAATTCAAGTAGACATCATGAAAGCAATCACTGTGAAAAATTTCAGATTTCAGTCAGTGATGAATAAATCAGTCAGCATTGTTCATCCACCATTAGTTCAATCAGACATTTTCTATTTCGTTAGTCTATATTATTAGGTACATAGTTATTTTTTTATTATGTATAACATCTACCACAATAAATGAAGACTAAAAAATACACTTCATGCCTTTTAATCCCAAAGCGGGATAGGCAGAGACACTTGCTTAATAAGCAAATGCCCACGGTTCACCAAGCGTATTTAACCCAACGTGACAGGGGGTGAGCCCATCGCCGTTATAGGGTTACCTTGGGTGTGCGGGTTTCATCACGATGTTGTCCTTCACCGTACGAGCGTTGCGTTGCGTACATAGGCTCTGAAAAGAGTCCCATTGGTACACGTCCAGTAGCCGGACTCGAACCCGCGACCTCCCGGTTACAAATCAAGTATCCGACCAACTGGACTACAGACGCTCTCAATGTAAGTAAGTATCTCAGTGTAAGTAAATGAATACTACTTACATACAAATGGACATAACAAAAATACTCGGTTATTTTATCGGCCTTAATTTGAAATATTAAAATAACGTCTAACAGATCTAAATTAAGCACAATTTAAATCATAAATGTTATTCGAAAAGTGAACTTTATTAAGTGTAGTTTGTGTGGAAAATGCTACAGAAGAGCGACTGAAACCGGATCATCCTTTGGTACCTAAACATCCTATAAAAATAAACCTACATCTACAATCCTCGAATAACTCTTTAACGACTAAACTAAATTGGTTAATTATTTTTTTATTGTGTTTTATAATTGTCAGTACAAGGTTGACTATGCTTCAATTGGTCTGGAATATGGCATTTGTATAACGTGAGATGCGCAAATTAAGAAGTACCTATGTTAGCTGAAAAAAAAGGCACAATTCTTTAGTTTCTGCGAAGAATATTTGTATGTTTTTAATTTCTTACTTATCATACTTTTATTCAAATAGTGTTGTAAACTGGCCTACAGGTGTATGTAGATATCTGTACCATGTTATTATGTACCAAGTTGTTATATTTTGACCCGAAACATTTTGTTCCGACGTTGTGGTGTTGATTATAGAGATGGTAGAGGTACATTGGTAGACAATACATTGGTATTAAGTCCACCTTTAGTACATTCATTGCAATAAAGTATTAAATAAATAAATAAATAGAGTTTGCAAATAGTTAAAGATTCCCATGAGTTTCGTATTACTACACTTATTGAAGCCCGTTCAGTAGGTTTTACGTAAAGAAGAAACAAACATATACACTCACAAACTTTCATCATCATCAGTCACATGACTTCCATGGACGAGGGTCTCCCCCTAATGATTTCCATTTGGGGGGAAACTTTCTTCTGTATAAGTGTGATACACACATCAAAAGTGTCTAGGGATCAAGTACATTTTAGAAGATTGCAATCAAGAATATATTTTACAAAAACTGAATTCATTCATAATATATTCAAAATGTGGTGTTAAGTCATTGATACAGGCATGGGGAATTAGGTAGGAGACCAATCCAGAAGATTAGATTTGATTTAAATAAATTATATTTTTTTAGAGCTAAAAATGTTCTTGAGCCCTAGACACTTTTGATGTGTGTATTTACTGTGAGTAGGTATATGTGTAGCTTTCAAGCACAAATGGCAACCAAATATTTTACTTCCTGTTAACATTTTCGGGGGCACTCAACCTCAAAGCATTCTATTCATTTATCATAGCGACAGATAAATGCATCCACATAAATGATAAATAACATGCATGAAATAAATTGTAATTTATCAGATTACTATAAAAAATATACATCTACAGAAAAAGCTTGCAGTTTTTTGTGCCACGTAGAATCTTCGGTAGCCTGACTAATCGGAATACAAAGGACCTTAAGAAAGCGCAGGTTGTTAAATGACTCGCTGTTATTAGAATCAGTGGATGTATAGAACATGCCCACGCGCATAACATGAACCAAACTCTAGTTTTAACCGTTCAATATCACATTTAGAGTAAGAAATTAACAACATAATGAACACGTGGGCTCCATCGTAGACCGCATCGCTGCTTAACATCAGGCTAGATGGTGGTCAAACGCTTGTTCACACTGTTTAAGAAAAAAAAGATAATAATATAACGCTTTCGCATAGTTAGACTTACGACAGTATGCCCCGAAATTTAAAATCGAATAATTTTATATTATGGGAAACGCTCACTTTAAGTCTTGTTTTCAACATGAGCCATAACTACATAGTACGAGTACAAAACTAAGTCGCCTCCCGCAAAAAAACAACAAAGTCCCTATGTAAGCTTAGATCTTTAGAACCACACCGGATTTTGATGCGGTTTTTTTTACAGAAAGATCGATTTTAGAGGAAAGTTTACATGTTTAATACATGGAAATACAGAGAAATACAGGGAAATGCTGTTAACAACAGAAATAGAGTCTCCGTGTATGATATCATCACTTTGGCATCGTTTCATGTATAAAAAATATAGTCATACGATCGTGCCTATTCACTCGCAAATTATCGAAAATTTTAAACCAATAGTGTTTTTTTTTAAGAGAAATCGTGCCGGTTTTAATTTAAAAAATGGGTTCTTCTAATGATTTCTAAGGCCTGGAAAAAATGTTGCAGGTGGCTAAATCGTTACTTTGTATATTGTAAACCGCCAATGGGTGCTGAAATCTAACAAACTTCGAAGGTAGTTCTAAACGACCAACACGTATCCCAATATAGGGGTTCTCTGATGTCGTCTGTTATGTAGTCATTGGAAGGATATTTTGTTTCATTAGGTATTGATTATGAATATCATTCGCTATTGCCTTGAAGTCTATTTCAATTTAGTATATTACTATTGACAAAATCAATTTATTATTCTTGCGCGTAGGCTTTATCAAGTACCTGTCTAGATTTATTAAATAACTCGCTACCCAGGTATGTAGACCGTGTCAGAACGAATGCATTTAATGAAGTAATTTACTATATTGAGGTAAACATATAACATAAACATATTTTGCATAGGTATTTTTATGTGGCGATTTCTGAAAAGATTCCACTTGAAGAAAATAACAACGTAAACGATTTCTTTGATTGCATTAGTCAAGACGATCAGCTATATCTGTGTGCTTCAAAGCTCGCTGAACATAAACCGACATTCGCGGGTATAATGAACGTTTGTAGCAAAAAAAAAAGATATTGAGAATAATAAGTTTTCAAAACGTAGAAGTAGGTTCAAGGTCCCAATTTTTTTCCCTCAAGCCACCGAGCAAATGACCTGGATGCTCTTTGTTTCCCCTAATTGAACCCGTCTGACATCAATCATCGGCCGCCGAGCCGGCACTGTTAGTTTTGCCGCCCAATTATTAATTACATTGTTACAACAAAAAAAACACACACCCCGCACACACGGTCCGAAACGCATAAATTTCATCGTTTTTCACAGAGCACAAAGAGGCCGTCCCCAATCGGCCTACAACAACGCTAAACATATTAGGCCGCACCGACACGGTCTCGTCTCGCCCTAATTTTTGGCGCCAGTAGTCCTGGCTCTAGATTAAACTAATACGAAAAGGAAATTGAGTAGAAAACGGCCCGGCCGGCCTCCCGTGTGTCATTAAACATTCGACCCGGCGCTACAAAGTGCCACAAACCTTATTTATTTGAGTTGACTTAATTGAATTAACTTTCTTTGAGGCTCTCACGGCAGCGGCGGCGGCGGCGTGTCGGTAACGTTCCGCGGAACGAAACTAATGGTCTGTTTCTAGTAATAACAATAACGTTTATTTGACGGATATTGCTTCATAAATAGTTGGAGGCATAAACAAAAAGCGCTTAACTTTTTTCATATTTTTTTTTCGTCTCGCATCACTTTAAATAAATGAACCTGTAGGTACGTTTTATTTGAATGGCCGATGTGGGCAAAGGCTCGGCGAAGGTATGGCGGCGGACGGCGGCGGCGGCGTGCGACCACATCCATTATTGAACAAGGGCGTCGAGCACGTCAGAGTGAATTATTCAAAGGCAATCGTATTGAGACAGTGGAATGGGGGTCGAATGTTTTTCCCGAGAAGTTTTCCATTGACCCCGGGAGTCCACTCGAGGGGGCGACCGCCATGAATAGTAATAGGGAAGGTATTTATCCCTCAGTCCCGCGAGACGTCGCCGCCGTCCTCCAAATCTGCGGTAATACGCCGCTTATGGCGCGTGCTAAATCGGCAATACTCGTGGGGTCCGCGGCTAAGTCAGCGTTTTATAGGCTATTCCTTTAGTGGTAATAAAGCGTGAAGGCGCTTCGTGAGTGTGACTCACATTCATGAGGAGGTCTGGTGAGGAGGGGCCCTTGCCGCTCATGTCGTGTGCGCAGTCGCATGTCAGTCCGGGGCACAGAGTCACTCGCGGGGCGCGCGGTCGGAGGCGTCGGCGGCGCGGGCGGTTCTCGAGCGCCGAGCGGCCACGACTGCCGCGGAGTCCCCACTGCAAGCCGCGAGCCCCCACCGCTACCGGCTGCCTCATTTCTCACTATAATTTGCGTGTTGCTCGTTTTTTACCATTATTACGTCCCTCGTTTTGTTTTACGTATTATCGAGTGCATCCCGCTCGCACCGGCCGCCATGCGCGGCGAGCGCCGCCCATTTAATAGCACAGTGCAATTACTGAGCGCGCACCGCCAACCGCGGAACGGTACTTGTACGACAACTAGCGGCATCCAACGGCGAGGTGCAGAACTAACGGTCGCAATTTTGCACTTACCTATTTAACTTATCCAATAATTTTACGCAAAAACATCACTGTATGGAACTTTTTGAAATTTATTCAGTAGAATAAATAATTTATCATCAAGGTTACTAAAAAGACGAAACAAACGCGCAAGTCTACAAAAGCTCTTCTGCTGACGTAATGCACCGTGCATAATTGTTATTGTGTACACTGATCAATGAGTCAGAGAGTAAGAGTTCAAATGCTACAATATTTTATTCACGAAGCACTCACAGCTGTACGTAATTTTAGGAAAAGTTCTATGAATAACGTAGGTGTTAACTCTACGTTGACGGTTCGGTAGGTATGCTTCTCGTACCTGACAGATTATCAGCATCGAAAGTCTCTAAGGCTGTCTTTACACAATATAACAAAGTAATAACGATTTTACCTCTCAAATACGCATGAGATCAACCGACAGATTCATTATACGTCTCTACATCTACTTTTACATTTTGTCCATATTCGCTATAATTTTCACTTAAGTGTTCTTTGTAGGTATATGTAATCCATCTACGATACTACTACTGTAGTAAGTTCGAAAATAGTATAAGTTCGAAATAATATACATCCGGTGATAATAACATCCTTATTACCATTTATTGTATATTTCTCACACGGTCACCAAGCGAAGGACTGCCCAATCGATGGGCTGATGACTAAAGCTTTTTGTAAGAGACAAAATGAAACAACCAAAGACCATCGTTTCGGAGATTCCCTGACCACAAGGTCGTCTCGGTCGTTAAACTAAAATAACAAACGTTTGATGAAGATAGTATAATCTAATTCCCTTGGACTTCTTCCTTGTCCTATTAAAACTATAAAGGCGAAAATTTTAATAGATGTGTGGATGTTTGTTCTAATTTCAAGCACTGATCAGATTTTAACGAAATTGAATAAAAGAATTGTAATAAACCTGAACAGCTCATTATTCTACAAGTACATTCAAGAATAAAATGATTGTTTCAATACGTAACAAGATGTTGTATCGTTAAAAGATATTTCTGCCTAAACGGTTTTACTACGTATCAAGTTATATACTCAGGTAATATTTTTCTGATTTTTCACCTTTGTATAAAAAAAAATATACGGTCGAGTTAACTTAATAAAATTATGTAGCCTCGGCATGATCGTCTACGCCGTAGCGGCGTAGTAACGTCGTAGTCCTGAGACTTTGGTACTGATACCAGTTAATGAAATTTAAGAGGAATTCCCGTAATCTTTTTATTCCTATTATAAGTAGAACTTTTGAGATAATTGACTGATTTGTGGTTGTATACCGTAATAGTCCCAAAAGCCATTAGCATGTGCATTAGAATAGAAGTTTAACTCCCCAACTTTGACCGAGCATAGTAGTTTCAAAGTTTAAATGATACAACAAAATACATTTAATACAAGTTTGAATTTATTTTTAAAAATTACTAACTAGATTTTACATTAAATACAAAATAAAGGCACATTTTATACTTCAATTTACAGACATATTTATCACTTATAAGGTAACATTAAACATTAACTAATCGACAGCCATAAATATACAAAGTGTTCACACAACATTTACTTGAGGTGAATAACAACCGAGACCTTATAAAGGCACAGATTGGCAAGATTTTGTACGTACCTTAATAACCTACGTCACAAAATTGGTATTTCTTTGCAAGTAAAATTCACTCTTAACTAAGACACGTTTTAAGTTTAAATCACTGTCCCAACGCCATTTGCGGGGTCATACTATAGTGTCCTGAGAACATGGAATAGTTCTCTTTAACTGCGCACTGGTAGGTACTGAAGGCCGGGTATTGCTGGTAGAAGCGCGGGTCCCTGACTGGGGCTCGGTACACGTCCTGGCGAGGCTCGTGGGGCCACGCGCCCACCGTACCCACCGTGCCCACAGCCCCCACGGCGCTACTCGGGAACACATGCCCGTAACTCGGAGCACTCACGGATGTCGCCACAGTGGCGTAGTTCACTGCAGGTTTCGGCATGTTTGCTGCTGGGATAGTACCGTAGTTATTACTACCGATGGGCGCAGTATTTACTGTAGTTTCTTTCAACGGTTCTTCGACTTTTGTTGGTTTCTCGGTTTTATCGTCCTCTTTAGCTTTCTTGCTCTTACGAGTACCGTTGGCGTGAGTCTTGACGTGCTTGGCGAGATGGTCGGACCTCATGAATCGTTTGGAGCACAACTGGCAAGCGAACCTCTTCTCTCCCGTGTGAGTCCTCAGGTGACGCTGCAGCTCGTCGGAGCGGGTGAAACGTTTACCGCAGAATAACCAGTTGCAGACGAACGGCCTCTCTCCGGTGTGCCAACGCAAATGTGCCTTCAAATGGGACGTCTTCCCGTACACTTTTCCGCAGCCAGGGACGTGGCAGACGTGTTCTCTCTTAGCTCCTTCCTTGCCATAGTTAGGTCCGAAGCCAGCTGCTTCAGTGAGGCAGTTAGGGCATCGGCACTTGGCACATCTGCGCTGCAGGTCGCGTGCTTCCTCCGTGGTAGGCGCTGGCCAGTAAGTGGGCGGGTACTGTGGCGTGTAGGGGATGTCACGCCAGGCCGAAGTGGACCAGGAGGACGCGCTGCTGCACGACGACAGGTCCGACGCGGGGGACAGCGCGTCACCACGGCTGTACCCATATCCGCCCATCATATTCACCATCTATAACAAGGAAATCAAACGTCAATAAAATAGAAAACACACCAATTTTGTAACCGCCGCCTAAAAAAATATTACTACAACATTGTTAAAAACTTTCCCTCTAATTCTAAAATACATAATTTTACGGTTGAAATATTAAAACAATTTTTCGTAACAAAAAAAACTCCCGAAATTAAAAACTTTCCAAACCCGTCTCGAATATTTAACTCAAACCGCAAACGACTAGTTATGAAAAACATCAAATTGCTGTTAAACGACCACAGAGACACGTAAACAAATAGAGCACACTTGTGACGCAACGGACCTGCGCGGGAGGTTCCATGTACTGCATGTTGCGGAGACAATTCGACGACACAATCGTTGACAGTGAATTGGAGACTTATAATTACAGGGCGGCGCACCGTTCGCGCCGAGACGTTTTTAATAACTGGCTTGGGACGGTGGTAACGAGTGGTTAGGCCCCTGTGCCCGGGGCGGGGGCTCCGGGGGGCTGCGGCGCACCCCGCGAGCGCGCGCGCAGCCTCCGCCCCTCGCCCGTGACTTATGAGATCGAGAGTTACTCGCGCGCCCGATACATTGATATCGCGAGATCGATACGCGAAGGCCGATGTACGACATCGATGGCTTTTGTGTTGATCTTTGATCTGTACTCTTTAAGTATCTAATGCAAACTTAATGGAAATAATTTGCTAACAATTTTCTACTAATCGTGCAGTAAAACAGTATTCGATATTTTTCTTTAACGTCGTGATTTAAAAACAATTCATTAGATTCATGATTTTATACTTATGAAATAACGTATTTACATAAATACATATACCAATTCCAATTTTAAAAGCAAGGCTAAAGCAACCAAAGTGCAACAAATAGAAAAAATACATCGGTAACCTTAAATTCTGAGAAGAAAGCTGTAGCCGTCTGGAGTCAGATGAGCTATTCCAGACTCTTGAAATAGTCTAACACAATGTTTCATCCCAATGTCAACATCGAGCTTCATCGTTTCTCAGAAATTTCTCAGATTAAAACCAGTCTTCAACAAAGTTTAAGACATTCAAAATTTCTGTAGGAAAACATCAAGTAACTTTAGCAACATCGCCGACCTAACTATAAAACACAGAATCCTTATATCCGTAGCACAAGGACTAGTTTTCCGTAATAGTTGCACGTGTTGAAGTATCTCAGATTATAATATACGTAATAAGAACCAAGCGCCGCCGACTCCCAGGCTGTTTAATGTTGAAATTTTTTTCTCTTAAAATTTTTTCTCTATTTCGGCGGCCAGTTCGCGGCAGAAGAATGATTTATGCATATCCAAGTGGAGCCAAACCTTTAATTATACGTTGTTAAAATATGGCAGTTTGTTAAATCGTTTCGAGTGCTTTTGTTTTACTAAACTCCGGCTTTGTCGGGAGTGGTATCGTATCTTTTCCCGTGGTAAGTTCATCTCCTCAATTCTCTTTTTTATGCAATCAGTTTAAACGAAGGTACGGCGTCCTCCTTCGAGCGCAGTCTCCTTGCACTTGTTCAGCGTAGTCGCGCTATTGTCACCATTAACCCTAACAGTAGCTGCTCCCGCAAGTACAATCGTCGTTCCTCGAAACGAGTGAAAAAGACAATCTTTTACAACAGGCTACTAACCTGTCGACATATTTACGACAGACAAGAACAATAACACCGGACAATAGTTGTAGCGCTACTGTTCCGTTTAAAGGCAGCACAATAGTGTCATGCCGTGGACAATGTGAAGTACTAATGCGCTATGATCGCTTCTTGGGGCCATAAATCTCGACTAGTCCGGCTACTGACCGATGGCCGACGTTTTTTTGCCGCCACTTCCAAGTCCACGCCGGCGTGAACAAAGACAACGATTTCGGATGCACTGTTACTGATCATCACACGTGATTTTGAAGCATGTGGTCGCAATAGATAGTTGGGTGTGTGAATGATAGGTACATTAAGTAGGCACAAACATATGTAGATACATATATATATATATATAAAAGAAAGTCGTGTTCGTTACACCATTTATAACTCAAGAACGGCTGAACCGATTTGGTTGAAAATTGGTGGGGAGGTAGCTTAGAACCGGGAGACGGACAAGGGATACTTTTTATCCCAATCCTGTGGAACGGGTCGCTTTATAAAGGGTGTTATAGTTTGTATGAAATACTGAACTACGCGAATGAAATCGCGGGGCGTCCACTAGTAGATAAATAAACTCACATCCCTAGGAGGGTGGCCATAACTTTTGAAAATACGATGTAGTTATCTTAACACTTTCGGGGCCACGAAACTTAAGACTACAAAAGGTTTATTGTTATACCGTCGAAGGACAAGATGTGTTCCCATTAAACTACTTGCAACACACCTAATTCGGATGCAATAGTTGATATGCGTTATTAACTTGTTGTAAGTTAGCTTTGTGTAACGTTCCACCTTTGTGCAACATCCTGGGAGTTACATTTAGACACACTGAGCTTGATCTGAGCTTTATCTGGCTATACACATTACACATTAGTTCGTGAATCAGCTGTACGTAGTAATAATTGGAAATCGTAGAATATCCTTAATGTTCAACAAGAGATGAGTAGGACTTATAAAACCCATGAGTCGAGCCAGGGCGCGTGGTGAGCTATGTGGTGACGGCGAATAGAATACATGTGTCACCACCCCAGCCCAACTGTTCCCGTCGTGGGGGCCGTAGGAGGCAACCGAGGGAACTCAGAGGACAGGCAGAAGCGCTCTCTGTGAGTTAGACTACAACACCACTGCGATCACCATCCCGCCTGCTAAGCGTGGCGATTATTGGCATTTCCCCCCAAATTATCATAGAAATCACTGTGGGAGGCCCTCGTCCAGCAGTAGGCGTCATGTGGCTGATGATAAGGACGGCAAGGACATTATGTAAAAGACTAGATGTAACTATTGCCCTCCGCCTAAGAGCAATTCTCCAAACAGAAAATACCTCTACAGCATCCTCGCCCGGGCAGAATATAAATTTAAAACGAAAGCCTAATAGGCGTTCGCGCTCAAAATCAATTAGAATAGCGAACGGAAAATCCATAATGTCCTACAATAAAGCAGATAAAATTGCTATCGAAGCCGCTAAACACACTGGATGCTGCCGGTCACGTCGTATTTTACACTATTGCAATTAAAATAGGTTGGTAGCGGGTTTCATTGCGCGCATTTCCGTTGTGGCAGCCGTGTGCTTTACACTAATTGCCGGTTTCTGATGTCGTGGGCGTGTAATTGGTCTTCTTGGTCGTGAGGTCTCGACAGGAAGTCTTTTGCCGTCGATTGGGAGCAGTTGCACAAAGTATTCCCGACCGTGATGGTGTTGTGTTACCGTCATTGTGGCGTAGTACGGGCGGCACCCACTATCCGAAACGGTTTTTTTTTCTCTTCTTTTACTATTGTACTTGTGAATATGATTGTTTCACATCTTCACATCTCAGCAGAGGGGCTGGATATTTTGATCATCACACGGGAGCCGAATTACTTAAGATTTGAATGATAATAGCCGAGAGTCCGATGATGACTCATGATCTGAAGTTTCCAATGAAATACCACTGCTTGCTCTGAAATCAAATGAATGAAGACGAATGAGAATTAATTATTTCTATAGACCGGAAGATAAATTTTTGTAGGTATCTATAAGCATAAGGTCCGGTTTTTATACGTTCTAAGTAGGTGCCAACGTAGCAGTACGAACCTAGACATCTTGCACAAGGTAATCCAGAATTTAGAAATAATTCCGATTAAAAAGGTTATCGAAAAACCAGAACAGCAACTGAATTGCCTTTCATTCCCAAAGCGAAACAGCCCATAACACACCAAGAAAATTTGAACCAAAGTGATAGGCGGTGAGCGCTTGGCCGTTACAGCGTTCACACACATGGTTTGCGACTATATTTCTATATTCTTCATAGGAATGTCTATCGCTATTTTTTTATTTCCAATATTGAGTATCGTCATAGTTACTAATATAAAGCTACATTAAGCATAAGCAATACCTACTCTATAGCTTTTCTTTAGTCTCTAGATAATTTACGTATATATTACCTACTTAGCTTACCTACCACCCGTTGCACGTTCTCACGGAATCCGCAGGTTGCATCAAAGCAATTTTTTGCTCACTTGACAATCTAATATTCCGATGTACAATAATTTGCTACACTTCTTCACCCGTAGTAACCCGATATGGCGAGCTTACAAAAGCCTGCCATCTGAATGAATGAGAGCCCTCATTGTGCGAGAAGCGGACATGAGATTATCTGATCGGAACCTCGAACGATGTCAAGTGTATGAAAGGAGTAGACGAACGGTCTACTGTTACAATGGATTAATAGGTGCTACGAAAAAAAAGCTGTAGGAAGTAGAGTAGGTAAAGTTGTATCAGAAAGTTTAATGTGGTGTATTTAACTTAAGTAAGTTGCGTACACTGTAGAGCATATACATAGATAGATAGACATATATATACATATATATACATAGACATAATCAATACATAGAATAAAACAAAGTCGCCTCCAGCTGTCTTCTGTCTGTCTGTCAGCATCTTTAAAATTACGCAACGGATTTGATTTTGGCAAATGGGTCGCCGATCCACTTACCAGCCTAGTAATCTGCTAGATATTTAGCACTAATATTAGGAAAAGTTAGTTTACCGATCACACCATATGCCTACATACCTATATACCACCAAGGCCACTAAAATTTTAAGAAACGCCTAATCTTAAATAATCTATCTTTCTTCTTTAAATGTAAAAAACTTTATTACAAGTTGGTTTGACTACCTACCTTAAATCACATTGAAAAATATCAAAATCCACCTTGTGGCAGATACAATGGAATCTTGTCAAATGCGCAAAAACTCTTTTGTTAACCTCCTACCGAAAAAGTGGCATCTTTTTGTTATTTTTGTAGAGATTTTATAACCAAATGTTACGGATTAAAAAAATGTTGGCATCACATTTTCTTGAAGATTTAACTTACCTATTATGTAGGAAGGTTATTCTAATACTTATCGAAAGGCATTGTATCTGCCTACTCACTTAATTCAAGCAAACCGAGGTATTTTATATAAAATATTCTAAGTTATCCTATATCCTAAAATATAATTAGTCCAATTGGGCAGTAGGTAGTTATAAAGTTAGTAACTTAATACCAACAAAGCCTTGTTCCGAGGCGTTCTACTTACCTATCTATAATTAAGGACTACCGAAAAGAAACAGTTCCGGTCCTTTTTAAATTACTAGGAATCACTAGGTATTTGATCAATTGTTTCGCTCTAGCTGTCCTTGATTCCACCTATCCAGGTCTATTAGGTTCCTACGTAGACGACATCAGTTTCACCATGGTATATAAGAATACAAATCTGTGACGTGTCAGAAATTGGAATTGCTACCAAAATGCTATGCCTATGCCCAATCGTCCGTTCCAATACCTACCTACGGTATACATGAAAGAATCACGTCATAAAGTCCAAACTGTATCAATAACAAAATAGAAAGAAAAAAAAGACAGTATTACAAGCATCGGTAGACTATAAAGCGCGTCACCATTTGGAAATTACAAAAAAAAACTTGTGAAGTAGGTAAAAATTTCTGCGGAGCGAGACGCCCCGCGGCGCCGCGGCGTCCGTCAGACCCCGGCCTTTGACGGGTGACAGCCGAAATGGCGCGAGCGGCAAAAAAAAACTAAACTTACAAAGTGCCAGTTTGTTTAACAAAACAAGCCGTTTCGATGCAAAAGTAGGATTAATGTTTGGTGCACATTTGATCGAAATGCGACATTTGCGAATAAGCTATAAAAAAATACCTACATATGTTTAAGCTTATTTGGGATAGGAATTCTATGTTGGTACCTAATCTTCGAGTAAGTAGACATGCAGCGCTCGCAACCCACAGACTCGCTGGTTGGGATCCGATCATTTGGGGCTAAGGAACCTAAGGCCATCCGATAGGCGACAATTCGAAGCACGTCCATCTGAAAACTTAGTATACCAAACTAGTGGTCACCTTCGCCAGTGATTTTCTCTCTACAATATACTGTAGAATTATAAGTGTTTTTACTAATATTATAAATGGGAAAGTGAGTTTGTTTGTTTGTTCCGCTTTCACGCCGTAACTATTGAACCTATTGCTTTGAAATTTTGCAGACGTATAGTTAGAAGTCCGGTTTAAATTATTTCATGGGATTTCCTTGACTTACCTATTGAGATACCTCACATAAAGGTAATTTTATATGAATCGTTTAATAAACTACTTACAAAATGATATTTCTATTCCGTTGTTTATATTCTTTTTCGGAACCACTGTATTCTATTTAGTTTTAATGATAGGTATTTATTTACACATGTACAAGATTTGTATGCCGTGTGGCAAAACATAGTCTTTTAAAGATTTGTATGCCGTGTGGCAAAACATAGTCTTTTAACTCTACATACTTAACATTACGCTTTTACGTAGGTAAGTTTTACAAATAAATGTCTATCTTTGAATAGTCTCGAGCGAATCTATAGGTATTACCTACTTGTACTATTGATATACCTACAAGGGCAATAGAGAGAATAATTCCCTTTTTACCCGTAGTCCAGACAATCGGTCAGCAGAACTGGATCAGTAGCCGGACCGTAGTAGGTAACCGTAACAAGACAACAACAAAAATCAGATTACCCAGATTTTTTTTCATGATGCAGTTCACTGCAATGAGCCGAACTTATGATGTGTGAAAAGCTGTCAGGGTGTCGGAAAACGTCTATTTAGTCGAATAGCTGCTTCGTATATCTGACTCTACATTCGCAGCGACTGGAAACATGTTTTAAAACATCTATTTCGCGCAGTCAAAACCGTGAGGCGTGAAAAAGCTGTTTTCCAACATGTTTTGGGGTCGGTGCAAACATTGGGTTATAGATTTGTTCCATTTATATTATGGTTGGTACCTACCAATGATTCTGATGCTTGCAAAGTTAATATAATCCTTATATAAATTAGATAGGTTTTCCTTATTCCCTCGTTACCTCAATCCATCCCACTTTAAGTCAATAATGAATATGTACTTACAAACCTTTTAAATAGATTTCTGAAGAATTACAGGATAATATGTCGAAGGTCAAAACAAATGAAACATACATAAATAATTAAGACTGGAAATCTTTATTTAACACTTCACGAAACATAATTCACTTTGTACAACCACTTAACTCGTTCACAACTATTATATTACATAGCTGACTCTAACAGAAATAGGAATGTTAGATTGGTTACTAAATGAAAATAATGTATTGCATTGTGCTGATATAACTACAGTATGTACATATACTTATAGCGTATTGCCTCTTGTACATTTACATACAAGCTAATATTATTAGTAGATAACTCTCATATAAATACGAGGGAAAATTAGTTTAATCGCTCCAAGATTAGGAACATTGGACTGGAAGAAATCTTGTAGCAATAATTGACAGCGTTTTAATTGAAAATCACGCTTGATACAACCCTTACGCTAAACTATCAATACTAATAATAATGGCTTGTACATACTTTATTTTTGTACATTATTGGATGTTTAAATATATAAGACCATTCTTATTACCTTATTACAAAAGCATAAGTAATTTATCTTTAGTTCAGTTGCTCCAGCAAAGTCCGCGCGGTGGATTATCTTTATTGTGTGGATCATCATTTCCAATGCACGCTCAACACCGATCTACGCATTGGAGATTCAAGAATAAAAGTTACAGAAAGTAGTGTAGACTAGCTCCCGTATAGATATGAAGTAACACAAACTTTTGTGTTTAAAACCAGAACTAAAGATAAACGATGTTTGCAATAATGATGATAGGGTGTAATTAACACATTGGCGGACAGTAAAATAGACACAATAGATGTTTTATTGTTATGACGCCTATAGGCGTTTACTGTCCGGGAAAGAGTTAAAGCCACATTGGCCACAAAAGAAAAATATGCAAAATAACAAACCAGCACATGCACACATACAGAGGAGATAAAATTGTGGTTATTTTAGAATGTATAACCCACAATGTCTTGACGAAATATTAATCAGAAATACAGGTTCTTCCACAAATCCCCACTCGCCATGACCCTCTAACTAGTGTAACGAAAATTCTACAAAGCCCCACGGTAAGGAATAAGCGATGGTGGATTTGTGGAATATGCCATACTCTAGAAAGATGTAAAATATTACAACTGTTAACCGTCCAGGACATCGTGGAAAAGAACACCCTTATAGGTAGGTAGAAATAAGTTAAAAAGTAGATTATAAACAATAAACTATGTATATGTATTTATTTTACATAATAATAATATTTCACATCATTCATAAGCACTTATCTAAAGATTTTCATGTGTTCTAATAAAATCTAATATTTTTTTTATTACTCAGTAATAAAAAAATACACAGTAAGTAAGATGTAAAATTACCCGCTAAATATTGCACTTGGTCAGTACATCACAGTTCGATCACTAAAAGAGGCTCAGACCATATGCAATGCAAAACTGACGTTTAGATCAAAACGAGACAAAAATATGAGAAACATTAAGGTATGAAAGAGTAAGAGATATCATTTTCTGTTATTGTTCGCGATTCACCCTAATAAAATGAGAGTTTGCATTCAGAAGTACGTACGGGCAGACTGAAGAGCTTAATTAAAAAAAGTAAGCAAGTTACTCAACATCTTTTTTATTCAACTAATCCGGGAAATACCTACTACAGAACAAAAATTTCAATTTATAAAATTCGGAGTTTAACTGTATATTTTTTTATTACTGAGGTTACTATAATTATAATTAAGTATAAATACACTGTTATTTTTTTATTTGAATTGAAACTCATCATGTCAGCAAAAAAAATAAGTATGTAAATAGACGACCAATTTCCAAACTTTTGTATCAAAATGACAAACTTTTTTTAGTTAATTAAACTAGTTATGGTTATAAAATATAATAACATACATATTGTACGTTAAACATGACATGTAATGACAAAAAATGTTATACAAATGTGATAGTTATTCCGAAAATATCCAATCACCATACATTGATACCAAAAGGGGGGTGGGGGAAATTGTGGGAGAAATTTCCACAAATGCCCACTGAACAGGATTCAGCGATGAGGATTCGGAATTGGACCAACTTTAAATGTAATGTTCATTCACATTAGTGTCAAAACTAACAAACACTGGAGATACCAATAATAGATACTCCTCTGAAGAAGACTTAGGGGGATTCTATTTTGTTAATGATATTTGTTAGATCAATCTAACTAATTGCTAACTAGTCCCATGTTGGTCTGGGAAGTAAAAATAATTAATTATACAAAATGTTGTTCTTCCAATACACAGCGTAAAAGGCGGCCTAGGTACCCGAGGCACGCGCAAAAGATTATTGAACGACGGGCTGGCTATCTACAGATTATAAAAGACCCCGAGCAATGGTCTTAGAAACGTTGTTGGGCTCATCAATATGAACAACTTTAACTACAACTACAATGCGGGGAAATGTAAAAATATTGACGAGCCTAACTTCTAAGACCATTGCTCTTGGTCCTTTTACACGTAGTGTAACCAATATCTGTACGACCTAAAGACCAACTGCCAGTGTAAGTTAGATTGACCTAAAAAAAAAGGAATACTCGGTCAAAATTGTCAGAAAATCGATCATGTATCAAATGTATTACGGGTGCTATAAAAAATCCTCTAGTCCGATGCAGTAATAAAATAACTGTATTGTGAAATTACAACAATGATAAGGTATATTATAAATCTTTAATAAAAAAAAAACAAACATAATTTAAATTTTCACGCAAGAAAAAAGTCTACATATATATTAAATGTATACAATTCTTTTAAACTTCAACCACTGTTGAAAAGTGAAGGTAAAATATTTACGGTTTGCACAATAACCGTGGTTAATTTTAATGCGATATGAAAACGCTTCATTTAAGACACAGAATACTTCTACTATCACTGAGATTATCAATTATTATACAGTATTAATTTCCAGTTTCTTGGAGTGAAATCAATTCTATGCCTGACTTAGCTGACGCGGTATGTTTGTTGGTCTAGTCTCAGTCAACCTTTATATGTACAGAAAAAGAGCCGTTTTTAATTTGAACAGCTGCCAAATTAGGGTCGGTATCTGACTATCTACATAGCAATATGACCCACACGAACTATTGACGACGTAGCAAACTGACTAGTCGTGATTTAGCCTAGGTCTTCTTTTTGACAATATCGCAAAAAATGTAGGTAGCAAAATGACTACATAGATTCTTTGACCACGTAGGTATTATAATCCCAGTACAGTTAAAACAAAATTTTGTTTTATTTTTGTCTCATACAACAGCGTATTAATCCTGATAACAATCAAAGTTCTTAGGTAGGTACCTATTTTTTGAGTAGCTTCCTCGTTCTACTTTGAAGTACTGGCCACTTGTTTATGCGATAAATAAAACAATATGTAGTGTCTTTAGACAATGACATTGACGTATATATTTAGTATTTTGAATAACCTTCCTATTGAATATTTTCAACTACGATGTCGAATATCAATCTAAATTTTATAAAAAACGATGCAGTGTTTTTCAAGCCTCAAATCGGAAAAAAAAAGATGTCATTTTTGAGAAAAAACTTCAGCAAGAAGCACAAAAGCTTGAGCAAAAAGAAATTGGACCGTTGAAATTTTTGAAAAATATAGTACGAATCAAAAATTTCTTGAAGTAAAAAAAATAAGAATTAAGATTACCTATATACCGTATGTTATTTAAGAATGTATTTTAAGTTGGTACCTACTGCATGCTTAGTTATTAAAAAAACATTTGTTTCATTTATGTAGTTTCAATTGACTGTACAATCATTAAACAAAACATAAACTGGACACTTAAGCGATGTAGTCATTTTGCTACCTACATTTTTTGCGATATTGTCAAAAAGAAGACCTAGGCTAAATCACGACTAGTCAGTTTGCTACGTCGTCAATAGTTCGTGTGGGTCATATTGCTATGTAGATAGTCAGATACCGACCCAATTTAAATCGTACCTTTTCTTTCAGATTTATTCTTTGTAACAATACATATTGAGGAAGGTTTCAATCAAATCACACTGAGGACTGATCCCAAAGCTGCCTACGTCATAGTGCTCAGTGGATGTCTGGCAAGTAACCGTCCTTCCGCGAAGTAGAGTCAGAGCAAGAAGTGAACTGGTCTTGCCTAATTTGGCACACGGAACATTGTGTCGGAGTGCGCCACCGACGTACCCAGTTCACCCTTTGTGTGAGCAGTTACCGTACTGTCGCAATTTGGCTACACTATTGCTTGTTTGAAGAACCACAATCCTTTGTGTTGCCTCTAACAAAAACACGTTGAGGTATTCAATATACCAAACTACTTTTTTATAAGTGTTCAGCTTAAAAATGTACCTAACTACATTTTTTTTATACTTATTAATCAATGAACGATGAACAGCGACGGAATTATATTATTCTACGAATAGAGTGACGAATTTACAACATGCTTTGTCACGCCATTACAATTGTTATGATTGTTGAAGCTTGATAAAACACGTAATCAATCTACTGTTTTTTCAGTGTATTAGTAAAGTGTGGTAACATTATGAGGTCCTGTCTTTGATCTAACCTTAGGCATATTGGTACATATTTGATAGTGTATACAACATACGCCATGATATTAACGCATAGCACAAGAGAGAAACCAACTCCACGACAAAATATAACAAGCAGCAGTATATCTGTCGGCCATTTGCTGATGAAAAAACATAACGCAGCGCAAAAGGCCTTGCAGTCACTCTTCGAAATGTTAACAATACTTCGAGAGTGGAAAATGGAGAAGAACAATTTATGTGATGGGGGAGCTGGAGAGCATTGTTATTGTCGTATTTACAGTTCCCAATTCAGGCCAAAGGTTGGCTGAAACCACATTTAGCAAACATATCACGGCAAATATATCCACATTAGCTGTCCCGGCAAACGTTGTTTTACCAAAATACCTTAAAACATCTTTCCACACATACAAACTTTCACGTTTATATATAATATTAGCAGGATTAACAGTCCGTATTCCCCAATCCACCCACACCGCTATTTCGCCTTTATCCTTTAATAAATTAAGTAATACGGTGTATGCAATATATATAAATGACTAAATGCACAATATAATATAGTAATGGTGGGACACACGAGGTGGACGCGTCGGGTGGCGCCCCGTTCCTGGCACCGAGACCGTTCCAAGCGGCTGACGCCCGAGGAGACAGACCAACTGCCGGAATCGGGCGCCCCTTCAATAAAACAATTCCGGGCGACGCTATCGACAACACAATATGCAGATTTCAGTACTTTATGAGCCATGATGCCTCCTATATCAGTGCATTAGCATGTGCCCGCGATTTCATATGCATTTTTCTACAACATCGGGTTTATAAGGCAGTTTAGGTGCAACATACGTAGAGATTGTTTCTAAAACTATCCGAAGTATCTAAATTGTAACTGACTAAACATCGTATGGATGAAAAGTTAAAACACTGACTATGTGACGTATATCAAGTTACACCAATATGCTTCCGTCCTTATTTGGTGTCAACAATAATTGTCCATCTTTTAAGACCTTCACTAGCAGTGCACTGACGCTATTCTAACTTTATGACTACCGCGATAAAACTTTATTTGTCTCCGTCTGCAAGTTATGAAGACGGTACCGAACAAACAAACATATTTTTATAAGTACAAAATCTCGGCTGCCCAATACTTTGCACGCCGCCGTTCAAACTGTCTATGTTTCATAAGACCATGTTTCCCAACCATGATTTGATTCGTAAATAATAACATTTTCGTACGAAATAATAACATCCAAACAATTGCACATGTGCAACATAATTTATCCATGTACGTATTTCTAACACTCGGTCTTTGTACCAACTCTTTATTAATTAAAGTAGGATTATATTGTCATGATCAACCTTGTCTTATAATCTACTGAAAGGTCAAGTGTGCAAACAGTTTGCAGTTTAAAAGACACATATTGAATCGCAATCAAGAGTTAGTTGTCGGAATAAAAAATAGGTATAAAACACCTCTGATACGCTTAAGCAATAGGCATCGTTCAACAAACGCCTTACATACCAAAATGGTACTAGGCCTTCCACAAGATTTTATCATTTACATAATCGGTATTTCCAAGTCATTACAGACCAAACAGCTACGAAATAACCAAAATGATATTCTAATCTTTATGAATATCTGATAAATACTGGAAACATTCAAACAACTTGACAGAATTTCGACGGTAATCTGATGTAATGATCTAAGCCAAACAGTCCTTACGGAGAGTGAAATAGGAGGACTACAATTCGCAAAGCAAGGTACACCACAAATTCGCATAAATGCAGAGTTACCTAAATTCTCAAGCCGTCGACCTATATTCAACTGCACATGGCTTAGTTTATAAATATTTGAGAGCTCGCGTAGCAAGCTTTAGTATGCAACTGTAAATTTACTTGTGATGCCAAGGCCAGGCCGCTAGTTATTTGGTCTCTCAAACAGAAATGTTAAGTCGCGAAGCAAGCTCATAAATAGCTAAATTGTTGATGTCGGGTCGGAGAGCGAAAAAGTGCTGAAGTTGAAATTTTGCTCTTGCACTGTCCCGAATGTTTGATGCACTTATCTGATGCAACAACAAACGATAGCCTTTAAATGTTTTATACAATGTTTGAAACATGTTTGTTGTTTTGCAGTTGCGAATATGTTATGTAGGTACGGGTTTTACTCTTTCACGCAAAAATGACTGAATGCATCGAATCGAAAAAGTTTGACTAATTTAGCCTAAACGTTAGAACAACACATACTTTATTTGATCGCGACGAATTAAACAGCGCCGGGAACATTCTAGTTTATTATAGGGTCTAGAAGAGACCCTGGATTCATGATGCATTTAGGCATTAAGGACGTGAAGTTATGTTTTGTATGTATGTGTGATGTAGATAGATCAATGTATGCATTACATATATTTTGGGAAATAAATGACTTTGACCCTCAGACTTAAATATTATGTCACACTATTTTAAACATAGAGGTTGATCATTATCGGTCAATTAAACTGATGAAACTGTGAAACTGATTTTGCTATAAACAAACCAAGGTACCGGATTTAATAGCGGCAACAATTTCGTACGAGGTCGTCTAGACGATTACAAATGCCATCATACTAATGCGGTTGGTTGTATTACACATAACCATATCAAAGTTACCACAAAGGAGGTGATGAAAGGAAATATTAGTTTTCAATTTCACTAAAAACGAACATTCGACGAGGATTAGAAGATTTTGAAAAATATGTTTTTAAGAATCGAGTTGTACATATCACATTTTACGCATAGGAACTGTCAATTTCGCCCGTCGAATTCGTGATCAGTTGAAGATGTTTGAAGGGACTTTTGCCCCGCAATCAGAAATTAGTAGCTCAGTAGCTTCAGGCTCCGGCAGAGGAAGTTATTTGTGAAATTTCATAATGATCATCTGAAATGGTGACAACGTGTTTAAAACATTCTAGCGCTGGGTTACTCAAAGTTATTGCCCCTCGTGCCCTCGTGTAAGTTTTCAAACGATCGCAACCCCTAAATAAAAATAAAGTACCTGTAAAAGAAAATAAAGAATTGGTCATTTATTCTTTATTTTCTTTGATTAATTTCGAAGCGAAAATCCGGTGGTATAACCTTATGGTTATGGTTATTGTGGTATTGCTTTAAAAAAAATGTTTTTTCAATTCGGTTCATTAGTTTAGGAAACTACTGAATGCAAACAAACGAATCAAATCATTCCTCAATATTACAATCGGTGTAGCCATAATGTACGAGGTAGGTATATTAATGTATTGCAAATAGTACATTATTAACCTTGAAATGTCTTTTTGTGGCGTTAAAATTACTGGTTTCGAATTTTTGCATTCCACTTTGAAGTTCACACAAAAACCACGTCCACCTTGCACAGATATCATTATGTAAACTTTACAAAGTAAAAAAGTATGCAACTACGAACCAATTATGGCGAGATAGTAAAAAAAACATATCAATGAAAATCTGGTACACATTTGTGTGACATTCCGATTACATTGAGGCGGTGGCTCGCTAACCTGTTGACTCTACCTCCAGGAAAACAATAATTTAACAAGCATCCGGCACAAAGGTATTCGTGACATATGACTTTAAACCGCCGCCCAATGTAAAACACAGTATCATTTCGAGCAACGCATAGGTAAGTATGAAGAAAGATAATGTTCAAACAAAGAGTACAATTTGCTTTGAGGTTTTACAGTATAAGTTCTTAATATTTTCCAGTCATTGGCACCATATATAATAACGCGTTTTGAGCTGTACGTACAGTGTCGTGATACAGCTCATTAAACCGACGTGTCCGCAAAAGTGATCTCATTGTGTTCCCTGCTTGCAATAAAGGCGAATGTTCCCCTTGAGAAGTGGGCACGCTCATCAAATATACAGCTGACTAATGGAAAAGTTGACTGTACTCACGCGACTACTTTCGTTATTCAATCCAATTTTATGCGTTTTTCAACGTATCAATTACGTCATAATTGGAAACTAGGAATCGCTTCGTGATTTCTCAATCGATGATGTGACGTTCGGTGATGAGTGTAGCGACCTGCGACGTGTGTTCCCATCGCACGTTACATGTGCAACTACTACCACAGCTTTATAATATAACGCACTAGGGGTAATTCCCATTTTTTTATAGTACAAGACGTTATTGACAGTAGTTTGCACGTCCATTTCCTTCTCTAGGAAAAGTGGTTGAGAGAAACATGGGACATACCCCCACACTAGTGGACCCGACAGACGTTCATCACCATCATCAGCCACATGACATCCAGAGCTGCCCGAGGGCCTCCCCAATGATTTCCGTGATCATTTGAGCGGCGGCCAATCACCACGTTTGGCAGGCGGGTTAGCGATCCCAGTGGTGTTGTGGTTTAAATCACAGAAAGCGCTACTGCCCATTCTCTGGAGAGTTCCGTCGGTCGCCTCTTACAACTCCACGGCGGGATAAGTTCATGTATTCTATTCGCTGTTACTACACGTTGTCCTGCCTCTAATATGAATATTGATTACGAATTAATCTAATTTCCCATGCATTATTCGTCTTCTGACAACACCAAACACAAAAAAAAAAATCGGCCAGAAGCGAGTCGGACTTGTCGGTTTACCTTGTACGAGGTAAATTACTAGCTTAGGGTAAATTCTCGCTTTCCCCAAAGTGAATAGGTACTTTGGGGTAACAGATCGGAATAATGAGGTACGTTACGCAAAAGGTTAAGCAAAATATCATGAGGTTTGACAAAAGGTATTTGAATCCCAAGTACCTACATCGGCGATAGGCCCACGTCGTTGTTTTAAACATGCTTGGTGACATGTTTGCATTTGATTAGCATTTGCCTTTATCTGTCTGGCGTTGAGGTTATAGGGCGAACAATTTATGATGAAACGACAATTTCAAAAGAAAGGACTGATCAAAATTAACTTTCACTAATAGCAATTTTATTATTAGGAGAACCCACCATAAACATATACCTACATAGTCAAGATTACGTATACATTCTTCAAATAATTAAATTTGTTCTATTATAAACGGCCCTAAGAAAAGTAGAGCTTGTGTTTGTTACAATAAAACTATGTTACATATATTATGTAATATTATTGTACACAAAATATTGTACAAATCAAAAGGAATGATGAAAATTACCATCGCCGTCTAGATCCTTGAGTTATTTTCGAATTTGAACGGAAATTAAGAGAATCGGAGAACTAGGTCAAGAGCCAAGAACATTTTTAAATACTACGTTCATGCTATCTACTATCGCATCGCTGTGGTATTTGGTGGTGACTTGTAAGTAAAAATGTGGCCATATACCTACGGAAGTGACACTACTTTAAATACTTTTTTTCAAAAACAATTAAGGATATAAACGTCAGAAATTATGTGAATAGAGTCGACTTTAATCACGTACTAATATTTTTGTAGTATTTTAGAACTAAAATAATATTTCAAATCGAACGAGAGCACAAGGCCCACTCGGCTTCCTTATTGATAGTGTCGTACTACGTATTTTATGAAGAATGAATTAAAATTAGGACAAGAATAAAAACCTACACAAAATGAGAAGTACGAAATTTAAAAAAATAACAGTAGTACTTTGTCCTATGGATCAAATTGTTTGCCTAGACTCCCAGAAAAGGTTCCCGGTTCCAGCGTTCGAAGCGATGGCAAAATGAATTTGATGTTGTAGTCATCCCAGACAAGAATTTGTACGATCTTATGATGAAAGAGAACTTAATGAGGGAGGCGGGGCGAGGCGGGTTTGGTTTTGCCTAACCCTTAATGAGGCAATAGGCGTGACTTACACTTATGTGTAAATGGGCAATTACCGTAAAACGCTCTATGATAAGATTACGCGAATCGTTCTAAAAGCGTGCCGCAAATACAACACGTGTGTCGTGGCCTTCAGTACATTACTACAAGTAATGGCCCAAGTGATGTTAAGCAGCGAGCAACGAGCGTTGCAATGTTGTAGGTAATTAACTAACTTCAATCGGTGACCTAGACCTTTTTTGCACAAGTCTTGAAAGATAGTAGTCCATTAACTCGTATAAGGTAGGAGGATATAGGTACGATACTGCTAAGTACAAAAGTGAGAAACATAAAATAATTATAAATGTAGGAAGTTTTGTACGGAGGTACCTAACAACAGATATGACTCAGTCATCTCATAGTAACTATACATAAGTAATCAAAGCAAAGATCAAAGAATCTTATTGCAAGCTGAACGAGGAAGTGAATTCATTCTGCACAAAGAAAATAACACTGGCGCTGACATTGAGAGTTTACTTTAAATGTTGATTCAACAACTACATCATAAAAAAATAAAAAAGTAAATTTTGTTGATATTTCAATTTTTTACGACCAATGAATGTATGTTATAAGTGATATTTTACGCTCGATGACCTCTCATAAAGTATGCTCCACTGATTTGTCGATACATCGTCTGCCCGTGCGCAACAGGTTCCTATGTCGAGACGCAGATAGCGTGGGCGTCCAGCTTTGTCTCTGTAGCCGCTGCGTGCTGCCGGAGCACGTTTCTCTGCACGTGTGACTAAATCACAACAAAGGTACGTACATATGTACTGAAGATCCGTTGCTTCACAACCTCTACGGAGATCAAAATCTACCTTGCCATCCCATTTATAAGTCACGATATCATAGTTTACTATATCATATTTTCTTAGCAAAGAGGCCTTTTAAGAATATTTGCAAGCTAACTGAAAGTAACTAACCTATTCCACACCGCAGAAGGTAAAAATATTATTTACAGTACATTAACAACCTCTAACAAGTGCGCTGTCCGTCTAAGAATAAATCTAATGTAGAGCTAACGAAGTGTATGTAGTGTTAAGACTCGAGATATTTCAATAATCTAACACTCTCCCTCAAATGTTACTCCAGAGCGACCTTTACTTAGTCACGATGCTGCGGTCCAGTCGGTTCCATCATGCCGAATGAAATCGGTCTAGCTTAGCTCGATCAGTTGATAACGCAAGGTCAGCGTAATCTCTAAACAAAACGGAACGTAAATATGAAGGTCAGTTCCGTTTGGTAGAGAAGCGTGTGTGTGTGGTGTGGAGACAAGAGAGCGCCGCTGTTGGGGCGGCGGCGAGCGGTGGCGAGCGGCGGCGGCGAGCGGCGAGCGGAGCGTTACGCAAGTGGCGGCAACGAGGTCGCGGCTAAATGGGGAGGACCTTCACCCGCATTACTACGATAGCGCACGCCGAGGGACACCGCCGCCGCGCCGCTGCCGCCCCACAACTAAAAATACACGAATCCACACCGTGATGCAAGGTTGGCTCAGGACGCACATCGCTAATCACACTTAAGCAATTATTACACTCGCTACGCCGATGCACTTGCAATTACTTTTGCAACCAGTTCTGCATTATACCACTAACACAGTTTTAGAGAAAACTAGGCTGTACTGACCTGAACTCGGAGACTTTTCAGAGAAGGAAACAAGGCCAGCCGGTCCACTTCGTCCCATGTCGCTAAACCCGCATTGTTCAGATTCAGAAATCGTAAACGCCTGCAAGTATTGTTCATATTAATATACACGTTTACATACAAAAATGAAATAAATGACCAAATATCAATGATAATACTCACGGGAAAGCATCGTGGCTCTTTTTGTTGCCGTTCACGTCGCCGCACTTTTCGCAAGGGTCCGGCTCGAGCGTGCCGACAGGGCAGTCGTTCAACAGAAGTGACTCGAGATTAGGAAAGGCGTAACCCAACTTGGAAACTTCTTGCCAACTACTAATTGGGTTACCAGAGAAGTGTAATTTTTTGAGATTTTTGTGCACAGGTTCTGCAGTGTCGCCTCCCTTGAGACGGGAGCATCCTTCGCACGGTTCTGGCTTGTGTTGGTTGCCAGTAAGGTTCACGTACGAGTAGTCGTTTAGGCTGAGGTGGAGCTCGTCGAGGTTCGGCAGCGCTTGCAGCAGCGCGTGAATGTTGGGCCAGCCGACGTACGTCGAGTTCAGAACCAAGTTGCTCAAACTGTCCAGCTTAGGATGCAGCGCTTGAGCGGCTTGAATTTGCGCCGACAGGCGGTTGAATGATAAATTTAAAAATCTCACTCGAGGGGCTTGCTCCAGAATGGCGAAAATCTAAAAGAGAATTTGGTTTACTTATTATTTAAAACTCTTACCGCATTAGAGACGTATAAATGCAATGTATAACTGGTATTATGCTGACATTATGTTGAATGGATGCCACTTTAGATACAATAGTCTATTTACTTCTGTATTTATACATACTAAATACCTGGTTAACTGGTGTATGATTATTAGAATGAAACAGTATAATCGTAAAATGATTATACTGTTTATTACACTGATATATCTCCTTACCTTATGATTGTATAAAGCAGTAACCACGCTAATAATACTTTATAGTCGGTTATTAATCGTGTTAGGTACACATAGTACATTACCCAAATGAATAGTTAAGTATAAAGCGAACCTCTTTCCAATCAGTCAGCTTATTGTTGGCGAGGTCCAGCTCGACCACGTCAGCACACTTGTCGGCCAGCACGCACGCGTCGCCCGCGCAGTCAATGTCGCAGTCGTTCAGCACCAGCAGGGTAGGCACACTCAGTCTTGGAGATCTCTTAGGCACAAAAATAGCGATCGGAATATCATCCAGCGTGGGGTTGACCTCCCCCTTCGCACCATATTTACGCTCCAGCGCCTCCAAAAGGGACGGCATTGTATAAACTGGATCTGTACCTAAAATACACGCATCCGTAAATTATCGATGGCTACTGTAATCGCGTAAATCATGTACTTAACATAGCACCTTAAATATAGCCTTCGGAAATGTTTTTTTTTCGGCGACATCTCTAGTTCCGGCTAACCCCCCTTAAGAAGTGTAAATATTGAGTGAAGCGTAAAAATTGTATTATCTATTTTCTGTTGTTGCTAATCAACCTCTCCCGCTTATAATTTAAGTTTTATCAACACTAATTGTACGTAAACGAGAGACAATATCGACACAGTAGTTGAATCAATAGTCAGTGTGCGTGCGATTGCACTCTAATTGTAGTAGTTCTAATCCCCTGTAAACGGCATTTGTGACGAAACGAAATGCGCCGGGGCAGAAAAAGTGCCGCCGCAGCCGCCTCCGCCGCCGCCGCTACGAGCGCACGTAACTTGAACAACTACCTATGGAAAGGTCACCACTTACTACATTCCTTTGTTTGCTATCCCATGTGTGTAGTGTTCACGGATTATGAAGTGCTTCCTAGAGAATCATGAATATTTAGGGACAGAGAATCACTGACTGGTGTCTCTTGGGAATGCTCTATAACTTTTATGGGTGTAAGGAATGTAACAGAGTGGGTAACTATTTTAATTAGTTAAAGAAACCGAAAATAGGCAATTAAGTACTATCATCATCAAAGTTTATAAGTATGAATATAAAAATGCTACCAGATAATGATGATTTTAAGTGTAGGTAGGTACATACTCATTTTAAATTTGACTAAACTGGTGAGTTTCTGACAGGTTTCAATTAGTTTATCAAGAATAGACAGGAGGCTGAGCCTGACCAAACATTAAATATTGGTAATATGGCAGATAATTGAAATAATTTGTTTGATTGTGTTGATTGAAGCTATAGAAAAATATTGTAACAGATGAGTTCTACAATTTTACACTGAATTTAATAAATGATTTTGTATAAAAATTATGCCATGCTATCTACTATGATTTCATAAACACAAAGAACTAGATATTAATAGTTTACTTGATAAAATAAGCGCAAATACTAGTAAGCTATTAATTTAATTTGGGCCTCTGGTATACAGGCATCCTACAGACTGGCACACAACTACAAAACATGTGTTAAAAAACATGTACCGTAACGAAAAAAGTCCACGTTATATTTATTTACACATCCTAGAAAAAGGTACAAGTTGCGGAAGCGTTTTACTACGCATTTGCATAAAGATAGACAACATTAAAGCCCAGCGTTTCGCGCAAAAAATTACCTACGCTTTAGGAACTTCCCCAAATATACTATGGTACTTTTAAGATAATGTGAAGCATTTATTTTAATTTATTTACAGTAAAAGCACTTACCAAAACAATACTATTCCAAGGACCTTTCCAGTGAGAACAATAATTTAGAAGTTTCTCCAAAACTTTGTAAACAAAGGATTACTTTATTTCACAGAAATCCACATCAATGCCTGCCACATAATTTATTCCAAAAAACGTATAGCATGAATCATGAAATGTTTTATACTTTTCCCGTATTCACATGCTGATTTTTCTTTATTCCCTACATTAACACTTTTGCTAGCACTACTGCTGTAAAGACAAATAATGAATGAATGACAGACGGGGGAATGTTTACATCAATACATTGCAAAACAAACATAGCAGCAGGCAAAGCAAAGCACACTTTTTATACTCCGTCTCTGTCTAACCCGTACAATGCAATAGATATCTGTTTCACGCGACTGTCCAATGAAAATGACGATGTGACCAATAGGAATCCAGTATTCACTATCGACGAAATCTCAAGAATAATGATGCGTTCAAGATTAATGAAAATTGAACATGTATGCATGATGAATGTAGTATTAAATATTGTGCCTAGTTTTTTTTAACAATAGTGCTCTTTGTAGTGTGTTTTGGAGTGAACAAAAGATTGATAAGAACTTTTACATATTTTTGTTCAATTTGTCATGACAAGCTGTTTTTCTAAAATCATAAAAATATATATCTAACCATATTTCATAATGATGAATACTAACCATAACTTATAACTTTGGTTCTACATGAATATTGTTAATTAAAACAATTTTTTACACTCAGCACCACATTTTTTTGCAAAAACAAACTATTTTGTTAACGTCGCTGATGTCAATCATGCGTTCTTTAATATTTATGCTAGCGCCACACATTGGACCTAGCATTGCCGCAAAACATGGCTACATTTTCAAATGGATGCTCGGTAATGTGCACGAATGATTGCAACTTGAGGATAATGTATGGCTCCCATTTCTACCACCATACCTACGTCAGTAAGTTCTTTGAATTGGTGTATTAGATCCAATGGTAGAACTTGGAGCCAATGTGTGGTGTCAGCTTTTTCATAATCCATAGACTATAATATAGAGAAACAATTCCATAGACTCCATAGTCTACTTTTTAGATGTACTGACGTGACTGTGTAAAACATTGACAGTTTCATTGATGCTACTTGTGTAATGTGTTTTCGTCCGGTTCCTTTTCGATGTTTACGATACGTACGAAGCAATTTCAAAGGAATCATTTAGTAACGCGTATTGTGTTATTGCGTAGATTATTTTTCGTTGGGCAGGACGACAGAGTGTAGTGTAATTATTTTAATTCCTCAACAAGGTGTGCTACTACAAATTGAAATGGTAAGAATTAAAACTGCATGATTGTTGCATTAGATTATCATGATTCTTATCAAAAGTACCTTTAAAAAATGAAATGGACAGGTACGTAGTGTAAATATTGCATAGGCACTTCTTTCTCTCTTACAACTTATATCAAACAATCTTTTTTGGCAATGGGACATAATTATGGGTAGGACAGGTAAGTTGGTTATGTTTACTTCTTTATTCAAATATATACAAGCATTGTTTTTAAAATACCTACCTGACATGATGACGATTGATGAATGATCTCAGTTCACAGTTAATGATAGCATATTATAAGTAATTTTCTTTGTGTAATTGGTATGTTGTTTGCAGATGTCATTAAGGCTCAGCTGCCGAGGCTGGAAGGTTGTGGACACATTGAATGTGCTCAGAAGTGCCTTCCAACTGAACCAGTGTCAGTACAGCAATATGGCTCCTAAATCTTCAACTTTCTTCTTTAGACAGGTATGTATTTGTAGAGTCCCCTACTGTATTGTATCTAAATTACCACTAATCATTTCTCAGAA
>SJJU01000731.1:0-77186 GCA_012932125.1 Conopomorpha cramerella | reverse complement strand
ATATTTTAATACAATATTAAAACAATGATTTGTAAATACCATCTTAAGCCGAAGTCTAGTATATACCTGTATAATTCTCCTTTATGTTGCCCAATTCCTTCTAAACGTATCGACTACTATCTACATAGAATGAGTTCCTGGATAATTTGAAAACACAACTTGCACCGGTAGGTGGCGCTGATATCGGTATGACAGAACAAAGATTGCCTGACAGTTAATAATATACTTTAGCCAATTTCTTCAAATGGTGTCAATACACCGCAAAATAGGCTATAAGTATGTCATTCCTACCTCTTTGGTGAAACCGTGAGAGTCTGATATTAATATTTGTGTAAGTGCACCGTATATAGGAATCTCCGCCCACTCACCGATTCGAAATAATCTGAGTAAACAGTGTTTGTTGCTCTTAACCAGCGATGGGTGTTATTAATCAATTGTTCACATTTCGAGGCAAAAATATGAGACGGTTTTGATGTGTGAGGTCAGTGCGGGAAAAAACTGTACTGGGTGACGTCAGCTGTTCAAAACAAAATAAAGGCTAAGGATGTTTGTTTACTAGCATGTTAGTTTTTATGGGTCAATGAGACGCATGTAGTTATGATCAGAAAATGCTATAACGAAAAAAAATGTTGTTCTTTTTGTATGAAGCGATCGACTTTTTTTGCTGAAATGTCCTTCGATAAAATGTAATAGTCTGAAGAAACTTTAGAGTTTGGCTTAAAATAGTTTTTTCAGATCACCTTGTATAATAAAGGTGGATTAATTTTAAACAAAAAAAAATCATTGCAATGCAGCGCGTATATATATTTTGTCTTCTTATTTCTATACCGTCTTTAGTTTAATAACTATGTGGGATCCAAGACAGAAGGCTAGGCCCCCTGCGATCTAGCCCAGTTGTCACTGATTGAGCTCTTGTCTATTCTGGATGCCGCTGTAGATCCTGGCTCTAATAGGAATCACAGTGGTAGGAAAGTGGGTGAGAATATCCCGGTAATACGTTTATGTTTGTATTATGATAATATTATCAATCACACTAGCCAATTTTGTTTAGCCACGCGCCAATAGAGTTGCGCTTTTTTCTAAATAGACAGATAAAGATTTTTGGTAAGGCCAGTAAAACATAATTATTCAATAATGTTATGAGCAGCGTCTCCATGTCAGATCGTTCTGAAGAAGACCCTTTGGCACGTGAGGGGCGTAGGATTGGTCTAGGCACATAACGATTTTAAAACGTTTGTGGTGCGAGTTCCCACAAAAGATCTGACGACCTTCATGGACACCTACTTCTGGCCAGGGGGTGTTTTGGCGCTTCCGAGGAAGACTAGACACTAGGAATGAAAGAGAATGTGCAGAAGATTAGTTTGTAAATCTAACATATTATGTTCCTTGTTTATCTAGTACTAGCTGACCTGGCAAACGTTGTTTTACCAATATACTTTATAGCGTATATGTTATTCTAGTTTATAAGCTAAAATACTGCCAAGTTTCATCAAAATCCGTCCAATACTTTCAGCGTGAAAGAAGGACAAACACATCATCAACAATCATCCAGACATCCATCCAAACTTTCGCATTTATAATATTATATTACAGTGGGATCTATGATTAAAAGTTTTTCATTTATGTATTTTTTTTTTGTTTTATGGGGTAATTAATACCTGGCTGTACAGCTATATTTAGTTGCCTGAAAATAAAAAATATTATTATTATTAATGATAGGACAAGGACGCACTGATTTTACTATTATTTATTTCTTTTTTATGAATAGGCCCTAAGTGCTGATTTCAATACATCTTTCTAGAAATATTTACTGCTAATATTCCTTGCATACTTACTTGTGATTATAAATAAAATGGACATAAAATGGTCTAATTTAGGTCTAATGGAGGAAGCGCGGCACAGTGGTAATTTTCATTTTAATTAGGCATAGGTGCAATAATAACGAGAAAATTATCTGCCGTCTTTAGCGTAGTAACATAAAAAATATAATTATCATTAATTTTCATCTGTTAACGACAGAAGTGAGGGTCATAAAATCTCTACGTATTATTGTGTATAAAGCTTGTGTCGGTGCCCAATAAAAGGGCGTTTTAGTTTAAGAGAATGTCAGGAATTTAGAACGTGGAACGAATAATCGTTGGCGCTGCTTCACAAAAAGCCAATATCATCAATCAAAACGTTTATTAGATTTAAATATGACCTTTGGACAACACATGATATTTCGGATCGAAATTCGGACAAGTATATTAAAGATGATACAAGAACATTACGCGGCTTTGCTCATGTTCACTGTTCATTTTTTGTTGTCTTTTAATTTCAGGTGGCGCGTATTTTGACCTGCCAAGCTTTTTCTGTTACTAGGACGGCGCAATTAATATTTAGATCTATCTTTTTTACCTGAGCGAATAAAATATTGTGCGTATTTTTTTGTCATTCCATTATTTGTCGTTTCCAGTATTATGTGTTTAAGAAAAGGACCATAATAACTTCACATTATATAATAAATATAAGATATTTTTATTAAAAAGTATTAAGGCTCTATCAGAACCTATGGTAGTTGTTTTGCATAAGATACCTTAATATATAATAAAAGTGTTAAAATGATGTAATTTAAATGAAAATAAATAAATACGTACAAACCAACACTTTATATTACAATCTTAAACACAATATACGTATCCTATCTACAAATATTCATTATGATGCTTTATATTAATCAATCAAAATTCATGCGGATAGTTTCGAAGTCACATCGCGCCGAAACGTATGCTATCGAAAGATGTATCGATTGATTTACGATTCATGCTCTCGATTCTCGATGATTTATACGTCAGTATCGAGCCTATGATAAATAATGTCGTTGAGACTTGGACAAATTTATGCACGCTCCATACATGACTATCTCTGATCTGATTACGGTTCGGACGTTGTTGCTAGTGAGATGCTATGGCCGGGCCGCTTGGTGGAGACATGTGCCTGCGGTAGGCGGTCGGTGTCGTTCAACAGTCAGTCTGAATCTGCTAAGACGCATTTTGTCTTTTAACTCCTACTAATATTCATCATCATCTTCAGCCGTATGGTATCCACTGCTGGACGAGGGCCTCCTTCAATGATTTCCATGACAGTTTAGGAGGAAATGCGAATAATCGCCACGCTTGGCAGGCGGGTTGGCGAACGCTGTGATGTTGTGGTTTAACTCACAGAGACCGCTGCCGCCCGTCCTCTGGAGAGTTCCCGCGGTCGCCACTTACGATCCCCACGTTGGGAAACGTTGGGCTGGGGTGGTGACACATGTATTTTATTCGCCGTTACCACACGGCTAGCCACCTACCAATATTTAAGCAAAAGAAATAAAATACATTTATTTTTGCAACACAGAATGATAATACAAACAATTGGTGAATAAATAGTAAATCTAGGTACAAAACATGTAATAAGTACATGGATTTGAATGAAACTTGTACTTGTGTACACATGATATTGTTGGTAACATGGACTTTATTTCGTACTGCGTTGGTTGTAAGTAACATGGACTTTATTTCGTATTGCGTTCGTGTGAGTTTGAGTTGCCTGAATGTCCATTACAATTAAAACATTGATGAAATGTGTAGGTACGGTTGGTTCAGAAAGTGGTCTATCAATGATGATGACACTTCCTGTGCCATTAAAATACCAATAAGGTAGAAATCTTATATTGTGACAAGTGGAACATGAACTTTAATGTCTAGTGACATTCATATGAGTTTCAACCTTAAGGTGCTAGACCAGATTCTTACACACATTCACACATTCGTACAATGCTTGTTGAAAGAACCATATACAATATTTTTTCTTAAAAATAGGCACGAGCATCGTTCACGCGCTTTCAGCTGATCTGTATATTTACACTAAAAGCTTGTCCAAGTATAAGCATGATTAACCGACCAATTTGTGTCAACGTGTCGCACCTAACATTACAATGAAACAGCTGTGTCATTTAATCTTCTATCATGTCCATTTATAAAGTCTTATGTCGTAATGTAGATCTAGATTGTGTTTGAAATGTGGCGGTGGTGAAGTGGCGGTCAGAGGATAATATTTGTATGTGACGTGAGGTAATGTTGTGCTCTAGTTATTACTCTACTGGGTTCATAAACTCGACCAGCTAATAGTGCTTATTAAGCGACTTCAAAAAAGCAATCTTCCTCAATTTGACCGTATTTGTGCTTGTTTTTTATGCTTGTTTGCCAATCATTACGTCATTTATGCACCGCACCGACTTTGATGATTTTTTTTGGGAAGAAGACATTTCTAAGGTGGTCCCATAACAAGGACGTGATAATTTGATGATAGAAAATCAGATAAATCGAGGGGAACTTTAAAAAATCGTATGAAGTCCAGAAGCATTGCTACTTACTGAAAAGAAGGGTCTGCAAAGATTGTAGACTTGTGATTAAAAGGGTATTTCAGACTCACCCATGATAAATGCCTCCCCAACCGAGTCTATTTCAGCGGGGATCAGCATACTTGATACCAAACAACCCTCCACATTACCCATTACCAACATTTCCTAAGGAATCCTATGTCAAAAAACAAATCCCCTCTTCATAAAAAGTTATTTGTCAGCTGATGCCACTTTACATGACGAAGTATTTTTTTCCTTCTTGACATTATGGTTTCTTGGGGAAACTTGTTTGGTATAAAGGGCTAAGTAACACCCAAATTACGGTAAAATTTTTAATTAGCCTTTGTATACTCGTACATGAAACATCGTGATCAAACCCTCACCCACCCCTCTATACTGGATCCCACTGCAGGGCAAAGGCTTCTCTTCCCTTACTCCACTCTTCCCGATTCTGCGCTGATGTCCACCAGTTTTTGTTCTGGCGGACGATTTCGTCGCACCATCTCTTCATTGGGCGGTCCCGTTGTCTATTGCCGTTCGTTGGGAGCCAGGTCGTCATTTTATTTGCCCAACGTACCGGTGACATACGCGCAACGTGGCCAGCCCAATCCCATCTAAGCTGCGCCACTTTTTGAACCTACATCCATAATGTTTGTTGTGGCGCGTAGCTCTGTTATACGGATTCGATCCACGAAGTAGGCTCCGAGAATGCTGCGCTCCGTATTCCATTGGCAAACCAAACATTTGAACGTCAGTCAAAGACCAAGTTTGAGCTCGAGATGGGTAGGATGCACATGCCCATTTTAATTAAATATGCATGAAAATTGGACATTTGCTTAGGGAGTTCCTCTGTCAACCTCGATTTAGGTTTATAATGCATGAAGTGTGTGAGTTTGTGTGTGTAAATATTGCTGTTAATTAACGATTTGGCTGGATCGTGACAAGGAAGTCTGTGATCATTGCCTACACCCTCTGGGAAACGAACGCGAAGTATATTTATGTAAGTACACACATCAGAAGTGTCTAGGGAACAAGAACATTTTTAGTTCTAAAAAAAAATCTAATTTATTTAAAGCAAATTTAATCTTCTCGGTTGACCTCCTACCTAATTCCCCATGCCTGTATCAATGACTTATCACCACATTTTGAATAAATTATGAATGAATTCAGTTTTTGTAAAATATATTCTTGATTGCAATCTTCTAAAATGTAATTGATCCCTAAACACTTTTGATGTGTGGATGTACCTATGACATCACTAAATATCGTTAGCACATACAGAAGACATCAACGTGGACTCAGTACTTGTTACTTTGATATGAGTTGGATTAGACATACAAAATTAATATAATTTTAATGATAGAACCCTACCTACCCTAACTTCCTATTACATAGAAAAGTACTAGTAAATGGGACGAAATATTAACAATTTAAAAAAAACCTTTAAGATATATTATGATTAAAGAAGTTAATACATTATGATTAAATCTTCAAAATTTGCATACGCTTTACCAATATAAAAAATAAGTAAGATTTATAAACTACTAAGAAATCAACACCTCAGCTAAGTACATGCAACACAAATAATAGATACACACGCTCAATAAATCAAACTATTGTTCTGCACCGTTCCCATAAACACTACCTACTTACACCGAATTCAAAACATTTTATTTTTCACGCCTCGAACTTCAAAGTAGTTTTTAATACACTGCGCATTGTTGCACCTACTTTTATTTATGTAGCGTAAGTTAATCTGTGATGTACTGTCAATTTTAATTTGAGCTTGCATTTTGAGTGTTTTTCTTGTGCGTGTAGATCAGTTTGGAGTAGCTACTATATTGACAGTTATTGAGACAGTTTTTTTGCGTCCAAAGGGACTATCGATATAAAATGCCCCAGTCTTTTAAATGGGAGCATACCACCTCATAAATTTCATTGTAATCTATTGAATTGAAAGTAGTTGACTATTAGAAAGGATTTGTTAAGTTGTTTTCAATAATGGATAACCGATCTAGCTGTTTCGCTTTTGTATGCTTCGAGTTAACACGAGTTGTGTATTTTGTTCTAGACAATAAGGTGGCTATAGAACTAGACTAGGCACAGGTATAATAATTATTGGAAGGTCAATTAATTGTAAATGAATATGTAATGGAAACTGAAAATTGTACATAACTTAAAATGTAAAAAATATTATATGCCCTTTTTAAAATGTGGCAGTTTTACGCAACGATTTAACGAAGTAAAAAGTACGGAAGCAAGAATATTCGCAGGACGTGTCCGTATTTAAAAAAAATAATATGTGTTATGAATAGTCGCATATGATTGTAAAATTAAGAACAAATCGTCACTTGCCAAAAAAAAATTAGGTCAATTCACGAGACGTGATTTTTTTTTGTCATAATCATTAAAACTTCAATTTGAAAATACTTCCAGATAGTGTTGCACAAAACAACCTTTCAAAATTCAAAGAAAAATATTGCATCAATAACAATAAACAAAGTGCAAACGTAATAAATCACAATCTAACATTTAAAGAGTCAACATAAAATACTCAAGTTCAAATATTTTGATGTCCCAAATCGAGAATAAGTAAATCACGTCATCGGCTCACGACGAGGGACGAACCACCTATTCTACGAAACACGACCCACGAACTACAAAACCTAAACTCACAATACTATGATTTGTTAATACATCCCCTCACATAAATAACGCGAGAATTTTGTTACAGAAAATATTTTCGTGTAGTAAGAATGCAGCTTAATTTATTGCCGTTACGATAAAAGTTTTTTTTGTTCTCCTGTTCTTCTTAGTAGATATTTATTGAGTTGTCGATCCATTTGGTGTTTCGTGGACGTGTATGTTTTGTAACTATAACGCATTCGTTTTGTCTTAATGACGTTAAGAGATGATAATGTTCCGTTAAATAGGTTGTTAATAGATTGTTATGACGTCGAACGGAGAGAAATGGTTTAGGGGACAACGATAATTTTACTACAAACTACATATTATTTTGTTTTTGTTTTTTACTGTTTTACGATTATAAAAAGTGTGTTATGTTCCTTAAATAAAGTGAAATATGGTTGGATCGTTCCGCTCCCGGGATCCTTCCAATGTGATAAATAAATTAAAAATGTAAAGTATAGTTTGGAGGACTTCAAGTGACGGGTTAATAGGTACTTAAATAACAATTCGTGCTCTATTGAACGCTTTAAAAAAGTTACATTGTCACTCATAGCTTCCTCTGTCTGGCTCTAATAACAGCAAACGTTGTCTTTGTTATTATATTTTTTTTGTCTCTCTCTACCCCCTGACAGTTAAATATAATGCATAAACATTCACTTTAAGCCATTAAAAATACTGAATATGGACTTAATACTAAAGTATCCTGTAACAGCGTCTGTGGTGTAGTTGGTCGGATACTTGACTTGTAACCGCGAGGTCGCGGGTTCGAGCCCGGCTACTGGAAAACCAACGGGACTCTTTTTCAGAGCCTATGTAACGCACACGCGTCACGATCTTACGGTGAAGGACAAAATCGTGATGAAACCCGCACACTACAAGGTGTGTGAACCCTATACGACCTCCTTTTTTGAAGTCGCTTAAAAAAACCTTGTAGTTTATGTACTTAACTTAAAATCTAAACTTTAACATTCTTCTGTTGCGATACGTATATGTTAAGAAATTTTCCGAAATGTCTGAAAATCGGCCAACATCTATTTCACAACTTCCTCTATTCATTTTTTTTAATAGTCAGTTAGTATACATTGTATTTGTGTATTTGATGCTCTAAAATCTTCACTTTCCAATACGTTCGAGTACAAGACTGGCAGCGTTCAATCAAAGTATGATTTATTCCGATACCGATTCAGTCGCACGGAACATGTGTCGAATTATGCAAATGCTTCTACGTCGTTGATATTGGTGTGGTTTTGTACTCGCTTGTAGATCACCTATCCATTGTTATCCAGTGACTAACACTGTACTAGTACGTACTCACTGTGTTGTGTTTGTTCATAGATCAGCTTGTGAACAGAATATGCAGACACAGTGAACAAAGGTTGGACCACCATGGCAGATGTTAAGCAGCAATATGGTCTACGATGGAGCACACTTGTTTATTAGGTACCTATTTACCGGCGACTTGAAGACCTCCAGATTATACTAAGCAGGAAACACAGACTCCGGCAAGTCACCCCACATCCTGGCGGTTGGCACTATAAAAGTAAACGCCATACGACGGTAGGTCTGTTATTGAGGCAGTTAGTACTATAGACATGGAATATGGAAGTGATTAAGCCACCTATCTCTAGGACCACGGTAGCGCCTCTGATTCCCGCCGCCTGCAAATACAGGTGATGAGCTGAGGCATAATGTTCTGTGCGTCTGGGTGTTTTACCCATCAACGATTGCATTTAAAAGTATTGAATACCTATGAAATTAATTATGTCTTTGGCATCCTAGTGGGTAAAGGATATCCTAGTTTGAGTTCAGATGGACGTTTGTGAAATGATTCGAAATATTATTAGTACTGTTAACATATTGGTGTTTTGGACTCACTGAGGTCTAAAATACTCTAAGTAAAAGATACTTTAACTTGGCCAAAGGATACTTTTACTTGCAGCTGAGTTCAATATTGTATGATTGCGAAGTGTCAAATGGCAGTTTAAGGGTGTTTAACTTTCATTTTCTGTTAAAATCAACACTCTGTAAGTATATTACAAGAGGTGTTGACAGAATGCATTTATAACTTTTTATACTATAAATCATCATATTCACCATTACACAGCAAGTTTTCACAACATGATGATGTTCAGTTAAACCGTTTTAAGTACCTATTTTGCATTAAGCTTTTTCATTGTTCATAAGTTTAATTAACTGTACTTTTACAATTCGTGCTTTTATGTTATCGTGGAAAACATGACGCTTTCGTAGGGAAATTAACAACAATGTGTTTTTTTTTAATATCACAATGAACTTAGGTAGTACCTACTAATTTTTTATTTATGCATTCAGCTCTTCAAATTATGTGTTCCATCCGTTAACATTTACCTTGTGACATTTATGAATTTAACATTTTACCTTTGATCTGACTTTTGATGATTTTTATTCAAATCACGATGCATGCTTTACCCCACCGTTACAAAACTGCGTAATACTTCTGAACATCTTCAACAAACTATATTGTGAACTTCGCGTTCGCGTCTCGGCAAACGGAGTGTAAGACGTCCTCAGTCAAGGTGGACTGATGATATGCGCAAGATGTTTAGCAGAAGCTGGATGCGAGACGCCGAAAACCATCACAGTGGCGTACAATTGGAGAGGCCTATGTCCAGCAGTGGACAAATATGGGCTGATGATGATAATGATGTGAACTTGTGGCTCCAATCTTCAAAACAACTTTTTTGTGTTTCATATTGTGACGAGAATACGAATCAATCGTAATCGTCTTCACCAGTTAGCATAATTCACGCAAGCGTATCAATGTACGAATACATTATAAGAACAATTACCGTTTTCCTTTGATTATGACAAATATCAGCCTACATGCCACATCTATCAGAGCGTTATCTTTGCCCCATTACGGATTCATTATAAATAATTTATTTGGACCTGCGAGTAGGCGTCGACACTTCGCTCGCGCTATATATCTATGCACGGAGGCTTTTTAAAACAAAAGAGATTGTGCAATGCCGGCCCCGGCGTAAGGATATGCATGATTATGCCAGTCGAATGTGACTCATTCCCGGCCAGTGTGATGTATAGGACACTGAAGCCTGCCCAGAAATTATGTGACAAGTTCACTCACTGCGCACAATACATACACTCGAGAGCAAATATCGCGGGTCAAATTGTCTCAATGTCTTGCAAGTGAAAAGTGCTAGATCATTAAAATAAATTGATTTAATAAGTCACCAAAAAAACCCTGTGAACCCTATGAAAATACAGTGAAAAATATTAAGTGTTTTTTTATTGTTAGGTTTTCTGAGAAAGGTAGATTTTGTACGTGACCCGGAAACATTACTCTCTGGTGTAATAGTAAGAAATTAAAGCAAACATTTCATATTTTTTCAATTAATTTATTGCTCTGAAGGTACAAAGAGTGGAATTAGTACTAAGGTAATATCTACATACCTGTGAACCTCACAACATCGGAGAATATAGGTGAGGGTCGGTATTATCATCTGAAATTATCCTTTACCTTTATTTACCTAGTATTTACCTTTTGCGACAAATTGTTTTAGATTTATTTTCCTATGTCTGAGTATTAAAAACATATAAGGAAAATTATAAAATGTCGTCTCTTTCACACTGTGAAATTTACTAGCTTCAGAACATGGCAGGCACAGAGGTTATGTTAACCATTTGTTAACCAGTTATTTAGATTCTGAATGAACCTCATAAATTAAAATATGGTATGGTTGTCATAAAACCGTATTCTGAAACTTTTCTTCTTAAAAAAACACATTTCATGTCTTTTAATTCAAAAGCGGGATAGGCAAAGGCACTTGCTAGCAAAAGCAAATGCCCACGGTTCGCCAAGCATATTTAACTTTGACAGGGGGTGAGCCCGTCGTCGTTATAAGGTTCACATCTTGTGGTGTGTGGGTTTCATCACGATGATGTCCTTTACCGTATGAGCCGTATTGCGCTGTGTACTTAGGCTCTAAAAAAAGTTCCATTGGTACAAGTCCAGTAGCCGGACTCGAACCCGTGACCTGCCGATTGTAAGTCAAGTATGCGCCCACAGACGCTCTTACTTCTCTTCTTCTTCTTTGTACGTTCATAGAACAGGAAAACAGGTAAACAGCTAAAGGTAGAAATCGCTCTAAAGGGTCGCCATTTGTAATATTACCTATAGTGTGTAAAATGTTATGTATCATATCGTGCGAAATCATAGCACACGATTCTCCCCCCGTATTACGAATGCTGAAAGTTTCCAAGTATATTTCAAAGATGGGCGTTGCAACCGCACATTCGGCCGGAATGGTCTATACTATAACAACGAGCATCCATTGTGCTAATATTGCCACAGCGCAACACTCAGCCACCGCCCCGGGATGACTAAAGGGCATCGTTTTTCAACGATTTAGTCACAGATTATTCGTGGATCGTTGCCTGCAAAACAGAAGGCAATAAATTCATGCGTTTGCACTATGCCATTGTCAATTTTGTATTGAGGACGCCCTATTGTCGGATGAGCGTTCGATTTTGCTTGGGCTTTTGTGATGTGTTTTTAAGTTACAAGCGTTTTCGGTTCGTCTTTGTGCTTTTTTGTGAATATTGTAGATAGCGTTTTGACATCATATCGTTTACATACATAGATCATATCCACATAATACCTACATCATGTCCATAACCTGTCCTGTTAGGGTGGACGAATCTTTTTATACAGTCAAGATGACTTCTAGAATACTTCTGAAAAATGGATTACATAAGTACCTAATTCTAGGTTCAGTGACAAGTCGAGACTAATTTATCACCTAGTAATCAATTTCTCATACTCTCAAGAAGAAGGAAAAGTATGATATGAGTAATTATCAATAAAAAGTATAAGTATCATTTTTATGTTCTATTATGGACATGAAAATTGTATTGTATCTTAAAACTAAGGAAACCCTTAGTTTGATACATCTATTATTTGTTTTCCAGATTGTGGTTCAACTAAGAAGATCGCATTTACAGAGACTAACGCGAAGTATGCACGCTTACTACGAAAAAATTCTAACACAACTAATTCGATCAAATTCCGATCTATGAAACCTTAAGTGCCTTTAATAGTTCTTTATTATATGATAATTCGCGATATACATAATTTTTGTGTTTAGCCCATCTTATAATCTTGTCCGTTATAAATATGTTCAGTAGCTTTTCGGTAAAGAGTATATAACAAAAATACGCTGAATGAGCCATAGACATTTGCTCAGCACGTGCCGCTGCCTTCCTCAGTATGGGAGTGTAATTTGCTTATTTATTTTATTTTTAAGTAACAGAAGTCGAGTATACGTACTCGTATAATCATATTTCATGAGGTACATCAAATTAAAAAGCATGAAATTCGTAGTACCTCTAAGATAAAACATCACAATACAAGTAACAAAAACCGCTTTATCTCACAACTTGAACCGCGACACAAGCTTTGGTTTTACGCGAATCTGTGTTACTGAGTTTCTGAACAATACACGTTCGTTAGCGTTCGTCACTTAACGCTTTAAAGTTTTTGCTCACACTAGTTATGTACCATATCACCTATACTTCGGCATAACATGAATTGTGACCTTTGTGAACTGACTTTCCTTTCGATATGGTCAGTCGGATGACATTGTTTATTAGCTATGCATGTTAATGGACGATAAGTTAGGTGGTAAAGACGCTACGGCCTCAGCGTTGGGTAAGAAGTCCGGCGATTTAGGCTCGCTCTATTGGCTAATACGTTAGTGCAATTGACCGCAGCTATTTCGTATTGCACGCCGCTTTATCTTTGATGTGTAAAATGAATAGAAAATGTTTTATAATAAATTTCTTTGTTACTTAGTTACAATTTTTTTGCACGGACTTACACAAAGGTATTACGTTTAGGTACAATTCCGGATTTCTCTAACTCCGACTAACGACTACTGGTGCGAAAGTATGGAAATGTAGAAATAATGGAAAATGTGACAAAAACGGGGAAAATTTTTCATCCTTGAGGACTTCCGTTGCGTGCGCTGCGAAAACGGTTCAAGATAGCAAAGATATATGTATGAAATAATTATTACACTTGAAAGGATCTATAAAAATGTCCGCGGCAGTATATGTCTATCTTTTAAGATTAACTTATTAGAACCGTTTTTATGGTAATCAAATTTGGTCAAAATTAATGCATTATTTACGTATTATCTCTATTATATGAAAATGAATTGATGTTCGTTAGTCTCGTTAAAACTCGAGAACGGGTCTTGAATTACATGTGGACGTCCAGGGAAGGTTTAAAAATTGTATTTCTTCCAATACACGAGGTGAAAAGGCGACTTCCTATGGCAAAACAAATGTTTGCAGGGGACAGCTTGTGATTAATACAAATCTATAGTAAATGTGTGTTACCATTGATGGTTATTGTTGACATTACTTTATCGCAATAATTATGGGCATTTTTCCATAATACTGGGAAAAGTGTAGTCCCAGAATTAATTGGTACCTATTGCAATACAAGAACATTTTAAAACTCATCCGGACGATAAACGTATATAACAATATATAACAAGTACCCTGAAATTGGGTATATTTGCTGTCCACGTATTGTTAAAGCGCCCGGAATATCTAAACTAGATTAGATATTGATCGATTGACCCCGCACGGGTTTTAATTCAATGTTATACCTCATTATATTAATAGTTTAAACCGGGTATTTACAAATAATATATACCTCATTGCTTAGTTTCAGTGTTTATTTTCTATGAACTTTACCACGATATTTATGTTAGTATTAAGTCCATCCATTGTACTGTTGGTGCAATAAAGTATTAAATTAATAATAAATATTCAAGTACTACATAATATTCTTACAATACATAATGCATGAAGAAGCCAGGAATATATTATATTATTTTAATTTGTAATAACCATAACATTAAAACAAACCCAGAAATTTATAAATGTACAAAAAAATTATCATTAATAAAGCAATTTGCCATTAGCAAGTATTTTTTCAACAACTCAAGGCGAACTCTACAAAACTGTCGTCAAACACACATAAAGAAAAAAAGGTGTACTCATAAAATACATCTCGGAATCAAAATTCAGAAACGACGCCACAGATAAAGATCTGTAGCATATACTGAGACAGATGTTACAAAAGCGTAGCGCACTCGGCACAAACCACTAAAACATTTAAATCAAAACATTATCAAGATCGTTGGGGAGCACCTGGTCGCTGGCTGAAGGGTCATGGACACCCTCAAACTGGGGACAGTATGAAGCATTTGTCATCGTCGCCGAAGCTGCGACAGATGCCGACTGACAAAGCCAAAGTTTACACAATATTTGGTAGGCGGTGACGGCTAAACGATGCACTTCATAGTATGGAGACGAATTTGAAAGGTACGCGTGGATATTCCTAAAAAAAAATCATAACTAGCAAAAATTTGCATATCTAATACGATCTCGGCAAATAGTCGTTTTGAGATGCTATCTTTAACCATTAATTGGCCAGGTAACTACCTAGGCACGTATAATTATTTTGTTTCAAATTAGTTTAGAGTTCTAGTGCAAACGTAAGGATGTGACCATCATTGATTCATCTTGTCTGTGTCGAACTCAAATTCGCAAGTTTTACTTAGACATCAAACTGTCACAAAAACCGCCATTCATATTGAAATGTGTTCAATATGGATGACAAGTTTGTGTATATGAGGAACTTTGCAGAGTTTTAGCTCGTTATAAATTGATATCAAATATTACAACTTGAATATATATATTTTAAAATATCTGAGCTATTTATAGTAACTGTAATAGGAGTGAGCCATTAGGTATATTACAAATTCATAAAACACAGACGACGACTAAGCTATAACAGTATATTGGATGACTATAAACTACCTACTTCTAAGTATAAAACAAAAACACAGGAACTTAAATTAATTTAGTCCATTTACGCGAATCAATTCAAATATAAAAACGCGGTTTGCGTCAACCTTGCCGGAGTGACTTGCCGGAACCTGTGTTTCCTGTGCAGTATAGTCTGGAGGCCTTCATGTCACGGGTAAATAGGTACCTAATGAACAAGTGTACTCCATCGTAGACCACGTTGCTGCTTAACATCAGGCTAGATGGTGGTCAAACGATCATACTGTTCTCTAAATAGTCGTATCCACTCTAACCACACCACTACATCCAATAGTAGTCACAACAAATTATAACAATCAGTACGAAATGGCAATAACAATTTATCTCTTACCACCACAATGGTAACTAAAACATTGTAAGCGTTATCATTGACACGTTGGCATCCCATACGCTAAGGGGGGTCCCCTTAGCGTTCCATTGTCGCGTTCTGCTCAATAACGTTTTTGGGGTAAAAGGAAATTTTTAGCTTTTGACTTACGTGTTGTATTGAGTACGTAGACTGAACAATATTTTGAGAGATCGTGTCTAATGATAGAACTATTTGTTAAATGGAATCGAATGTTGTCGGAGTACATCTACTTTGCCCTTTATTGTTCAGTGACGTGTGAAAAATTGAAGTGTCTGTATGTACAGTCTGTTTCATTATTTCGGTATTTTATTTTGTATTTGCAAATTTTGGCCCAATAGCTGCAGCTGGTTAGTGACTTTTGTTGAGTGTCACGGAATTTAATAGATCACATTTGACATCTGTTAGTCTTTGGAACAGGTGATTTTCGCTTTCCTGGCCACATGATCGTCTATTGGAATACAAATTTAGGTAAAAGCTTGATTCAAATTTTTTAATGACCAATATCCACGATAATAACCCAGCCTAACTTTTCCTGTCGTGGGGGTCGTAAGAAGCGACCCAAAGAACTCTCCAGAGGACAGGAAGCAGTACTCTCTGTGAGTTAAACCGCAACCCACCTGCGTAGCGTAGGTATTTTTAGCTTGGGGAGGCCCTCGTCTAGCAGTGTACCCAAGTGCAATCCACGATAATACCCAATGATACCTAGCAACAGTTCACGATAATACCTAATGGTTAAATAAAATTTTATTCCACACATACTTGGGTATTAAGGCTAAATACATTAGGTTACATTTGACAGATTTACATACATACGATCACTTTACACCTTTCAATCCCAAAGCAGAGTATGCAGATAAATGCTAAGAGATTTTGACAGATTTGTTTACTTCACATTATTGGAATGGAGCACCGGCTGGAATACTCATAGGGCCTTACAAATAATGACGGAATTGCTATTTCGAAGATACACAAAGCTCAATTTAACTTGTCAGTTGTATGTCAAATACGGAATAACCAGTTCAAGTAGACCTGTAATAACCGTTGTATAAGTGAAAAGGCGTTTATTGGTAAGGGGTTTACTGTGTAGGTTGTCCGCTAACATGGAATACTGCACAATTTTAATCGAGCGTCAAATTCGACATTTTCTCCATCTGCAAGCGTGTTGTGTCGCGTAACATACGTTAGCACTGAAATTAAAATTCTTGGAAGGCCCTAACAACTAGACTAACGGAACTCAAAAACTTATCTAAATAAGTAACTTATAAAATTTTCACTATGCTACGTTACTTACGTTATAAGGATTTAAACCAAATTACTTGTTTTGTACTTTCTTACATTACATACTAGAAGTTCAAGTCTGTTCTACTTCCAACAAAAATAAAAATAAAATAAAAATCTAATTTTTCTTCGTGTAGCACACTAGTTTTAAAATAAATTGCTTATCTGAATTACTATGCTAAATCTCATATTGTATATAACCTATTTGCCATTTCGCACATGATATCTTGCAAAATAAAAAAAAACATTAAATTTACGGTATTGTATATAACCTTGCGATTAACAAGAAATAAGTAGTACCTAAGTATTAATCCATAAATACACAAAACATTGTATAGACTCTTCAATAAAATTTTCCGTTTTCGTGTGAGCTAGCGCCATCTATGAGCGACCGGTGGAACTCGCTTCGCAAACACCTTCTCTCGCGAGGTGCTATATTGCCTTGAAGATGCGCACAAGCACATTTGACCGTAATCGTAGTCCAATCCAATACGATCTTATAACTATCTCCATTTTCTTCCTATCAGATATTTTCTTAAACTTTTTATTATTCATAATTTGAAATCCAATAGGTTTGAATAGGTGTAACCGACAGAAGGATAAATTAATATTCTAACTAGAAAATAAACTTTGATGAAATATAGTATCAGAAATGTTAATCAATATGTAGTAATCATTCACATTAATTTAGTTTTCGTCTATTTTTTATTTAATGGGTATGTTTTTGCTAAAGTCTTGACTAACTCAGGCTTATAGTAGAAAAGACTTCAACGCGGTGTGCACTGATGTTTAATGTTATTTTTTTAAATAACTTAGACTGCACGTAGTGAAATTTGGTATGCAGGTTACTAGAGATAATAATATTATGTAGGATTTCATTAAACCAAGCTTTTGAAAGGATATTACTTACTTATTTACAGGATAAGGAATAATATTTTTTTACTTACACTTATATAGGTTTTGTTCTATTTCTAATAACTAGTTGTTTTTTTTCTTAAGTAGTAAACATCAGAATGAGATTTCAACTACATATAAAGATAAAGCACGTTTTACAGCAGTGTATATGTGTTTAAGGTTTTATGAAATTCGTCCCACGAGGAATTATAGACGTGCCTTAAGAAGAGCAGACATAATTAAGGTTAAATATTAAAACTTCAATTTGCAGAGCTTATAAACATAAAGATGGCACAAATGGACTGCAAATGGAGATTGTAGGTGCGGTAATTAAAGTTTCATTTCATTGAGTAGTAAAGAAAACGTTTATTACGTCACACGATCAATTACTTTTACGTTGTATTCTATTTTGATTTTCCTGAACCTGTTAGAACGTCGGAAACGTGTTTAGAATATGAAGAAACTTGGCACAAATAAACTCAAGGGTCCTACTAATTATAGTTCGTGCATTTCATGAATGCGCGCGGGCCTTAGATGTGTGAGTCGTATATGGACACGCTAGTTGACAGTTCAAACGAACAAAACTGCCACACACACATCCAAGGCCCGCGCGCATTCATGAAATGCACGAACTATAACGAGGTGTAACTATTCCTCAGTTACAATAAACTCAACATAACTTGTCAGTTATATGTCAAATACGTATCAGTGCCAATATAACTGTAATAACTTAGGTTTAAGTTATACCGAGTTTATTAGTAGGTAAGGGTGAAGAGGTCCTACTAATAAACACGGTGTAATTATTTCTCAGTTACAACAAGCTCAACTTAACTTATCAGTTCTTTGACAAATACTGTATAGCCAGTATCAATAGAACTGTAGTAACTTAAGTTTAAGTTACACCGAGTAAGGATGATTAAGGAAGAGGAAGGGTAAAAAAGACTTGTGACAGAAGTATTAAACTTAATTGAATTGAACCGAGTCGACCAAAGAAGTGGTTTTTCAGTTTTCATGACACTTCCTGCTGCGTAACTAAATTCTCATTATGGTAAAGCTTTTATGACAATGACAAGGAAAATGTGAAACCTACTTGTTGGCCAACAAAATACCAACTTTAGGCCGAGTACTACCGTTGCACTCATCAGGCAGGTTTGCCCTTAAAGTCCCGAAAATTTAAGTGATTATAATAAGTAGGTATAAAATTTAAAATAATAATAGATTTATACAATAATGAGTAGGAACATGGAGAAGAACTTGCAGCACCGTTGTGGTAGTGGCTAGTATAAAGGAAGGTATATATTAAATAAGGATACCGGTCAAATCTGTGTCCTGAAAAACGGATTGTATTAAAGGTTTAGAGGTAAATACAGACGGGAAAGTGGGTTTGGGACGAAGTGAAAAAGATGTACCGGGATCGTCAAAAAGGGTGACCAGTAATCTTTGCCTACCATTCTGGGTATTTATTAGTAAAGATCCAATCTTAGACGTACTGGCATAAACTGAAGGTATATAAGAGCAAAAGGTATTTTACGTCTTCCCAGCTCACTATGTGGTCATAGCTTACTGTGCTAAATCAGACTAGTACATTCGAATGTGAACTCCCGTTTCATATCTGTGCTATGTGAATATGGGTCAGAATGGTGTGATGTGGTTTGATATTAGCGAGCGGCTCGGTGGTCCTAACGCAACGCAAAGGGTTCACGGGTCAAACAATTCGGCGCGTTTACGACTTCGCTCACATACGAGCACTTCGCTTAAACTGTACAAATTAAAGTTCTTTGCAAAACGTTTCTAAGTCTACTTAATGTCAAACTAAGTTTTCACAAAGAATAAGGGCTAACTTGAGATAAATGTAATTTAATAACAGGTAGTGTATACAAATTGACACGAATTCCTGTCTATCCCAGTGTTCTCCGAAGAGGCATCAAAATGTTGTACTTATTATCAAATACTGGTCTATGTCCTGGAGTGGACGAATATACGAATAAGCTCATTATTGATTGATTTATTGAAATACCCGAATAATAATCTCTTCACACGATTTTCACAAAAAAAAAAATCATTCCACGCGTTACGAAGAAAACAACTATCATAAGAAACTATGTAAAAATGTTTTACACCAAACCTACCTATCAGTAATATTATTCCGAATTTCAGAGTTAGGTGAAATAGGTACCTACATTTATAGGTTAATTTTGTACGGAGTTCGATTACAATTTTATTGCTTTTTTACCTCTCGTGACTAATTTGATTAGCTGTAAAAATACAGTAGCTGTGTCGTCGATCTCCCTGACTGTAAATAAACGATTGTCAATTTGAGTACGACATCGTAAACTAATAATTGTAATTTACAATGCGTTTAAAATACATTTACTTTTGATTCAGGCTCCTTTTGAATGCGCAATGTACCTACATTGTCATTGTTTAGTTTTGTAAATGTTAGTGAGTACCGGGGTGTTAACATTACCGTAGACAGGCGACTTAAGACAATAGACGTTTTATCCTTATGGGGTCGACAGGCGGGATGTGTCTCTGAAAGTGTTAATTTTATAAAAGGTGAAGGGCCAATTCGCTAGTTTAAATACAGTCGGTGGTTTGATGAGAAAGTGGCTCTGCCTACCTCGTTTTGGGATCAAAAAGCTATAAATAAAAAAACGTGATTTATAACAACTTGTTAACTTTATTTTAATCCCACTTTTAATAAACCCACGCAATAATAAATATGGATTTCTGTTTATACTTGAATATTTTATGTGCGAAACAAATTAATCTGTCATTTCTCTTTTCTTAATTGGATATAATTTTAGTTACATTTATTTTTATTTTCGTAGAAAACTTCTCTAGTTGCCAAGATCTGACTTTGTTTTCTATAAGAAGCCAGATATTTTATTTAGGTTTGTTTAGTGTATACAAACATTAGATGTAGGTATTGTTTTATAAATCTGCATATTATTTTTTAATTAGTCACGTTAAGTTTTCCTTAAAGAAAAAAAAACAATTTTCCGTACGTGAGACGCCCCTACAAGTTCATTTCAGAAAACATATTAAAACCATCAACCAATAAATTAATACAATCAATCGAGTCATCGTATCCATAGCAATACTCTCCAAATATAGTAGATGTGCTAATAGTGCAACAAAGTTTCTACATATGGCACAGCAGCCCCACTAAATCTCACCCCCCACTCTTTGGGGCAGTCATTGCCCCCCTATAACGGTACACGTACAGGCGTGGCCTGCGCGCGACACTCCCGCGTTGCGCGCGCGCACGCTTGCAAATGATCTAGCGTACATGTCATCCAGCTATCACCTCATTGGCCGGCGATTAAGCGCTACCGTATTGATATTTGATCTAGTTTTTATAAGGTCAACGACTCGTACACAATTTAAGGTGTGATCTATGGCTTTATTTTATTTTTTAATAAGATTTTTTAATGAATACTAGGTAATACATGTGTATGTATATTGTGTTTGGGAGGTACAGCTTAAGCTTAGCCTTTGACTCTAATCAAAAACTAACCAATAATCTAACGCTGGGCAATAAAACAAGAAACAATCGACATCTCTCAGTGGAGCCGATCGTAAATCCTTTAGCGCTCCCACCTGCGACTGCGGCGATCAATCGAAATAAATTACTCAAACGCAGCATGGACAAATACCAAGCGCACGTAAGGAAGCATTCGCAATGTGTTGTATGGGTGTGGATGTTGTGAACCGGTGCGGCGACCTGCGCGCAAAGCTCTCGCGGGTCGACTGGCCGACTGAACAGATGAGCACCCGACATAACCTTTTGATAATATGCGCGAGTGAGACGGACGCGCGTGACCCGCGCCCGAGTGAAAGGGACGCAGGAAGGGTCGTCTTCGGTGATCGAGAAGTGCGAGATGAGTACCTTACAGTCACACACGGGCCACATCCCGGGGACGAAGGCTTCTAAAAAACTGTTCCGCTCTCCGATGCGCATGCGCGCGTTCGATTTTTAAATCACGCGCATACTATATTTATTTTTTAAATTTTATTATTCTATCTTTTGACACGGACAAAGTTGTGATAAGTGATAAGTGTTCCGGGCTATTTGTGACGCTGTACTGTACTGCACGATCGGTTTGTGATGAACTTTCTTCACTGATAAGAGTTCGAGTGGCTGCAAATAGAAAATAAACAAGGTAAGTATTTTTTTCGAAATTATTGTTGTGTTGATATTAGACTCTACATTTGTTTGTATTTATTTTGAACGGACAGATGAGCTTTTGGATAGAACACGATAGCAATATAAGATATCTTTAGATTACCTATCTACATTCCACGAAAAAGCTTATGCTCCTTACATAATACACAAAATTAGAGAGATTTTTTTTTATAATTACCAACACTATAAACGTAATGTAAATAGTGGTGCTAACGAAACCTAAAAGAAACATAAATAACTCAGTCACATCTAGTCTAAATTAGTTGTATTCAGGTTTCTTTTTTTTATTGCGTACGTCAAAGTTTTTTTTCCCTATCAACGCATGATATAAAACGTAGATAAAGTAAGGTAACCACTGGTTATAGGAAGATGTAGTTTTCGATGTCTAACTGATTTATTTTAATACCTCTGTTAATGACACTACACGGTGATCTAATGGCCGATTTGGTACCTAAATAGGATTTTTATTTTAATTTTATAACTGAATATTACGAACGGTGCTTAGGTTAGGTTAGGTTTAGGGCATCTTTCACAGTTTATAAAATAACTTTTGATTTAATATATTTAAAAAGGAACGTTGACTTTATTTGATTTAGTAAATAGTTAACTGTCATTGGAATAGATTTTGTATTTTATCTTAAACATAAGTTATTTTAGGGTGTAAATTACTAAGGCCATACGGTCAATGATATCGGATTGTTTAAACTTTGAAGATTAAGATTAGCTGTGCGAACTGTGGTAGGCATTTCGCTAAATTCTTGTAACTAAGTTGGAAATGATAGATTACAAATTCAAATTACTAATGCAATTATCACATCTTTTTTATATATATATTTTTATTTTCAACACATTGACGCCTGGCATGGCCGAGTGGTCAGTGCATCTGCCTCTTGACTGTGAAGATCGCTGGTTTGATTTAGGATTAGGATTTCCTAAATCAAACCCGCGATCTTATGATGACGGTAGGCCGCCATCATGATTTAGTGATGCGCTGACGCATTTGCTATGTTATTCTGGGTGATTTAATGTATATATGATGTTCATTTATTAATCATTATAAATCATTATAAATATTAGTATGGATTTGTAATCACTATTGAGTGGATAACACTTTGGACACACAATGTCTCCTAGGTCACTAAACATATGCGAGGGTCGTGAAACGAGGTTCGTTAACCACACAGTTTGACAGAGACTTACTACTCGTTATGATTTTCTAATTAAGTTACTATAATGTGTATTTAAAAAAAATACACTCCTAGTCTTTTAACACCAAAGTGGGGGTAGGCAGAAACCTTTGCTAAGCAAATGCCCACAGTTCAGTTTTTTCAATCAAATTCGCTTGTATTTTATTATATACTTGATGATGAGCAGTGATAGGCGCCCAATAGTCGCTTCCACACTGCCTTAGAACTTTACCTAGATATATACCTTATATAGTACCAATTTTAATACATTCGGGGACACAATCCGGCCGTCAACTTGCGAACAATAATATTGTCTTAAAATGGCCACGGCTAATTAAATCAAATGTTTATATTTTATTATTCTTGATGATAAGCAGTAATTGGCTCCCAATAGTCACTTCTCTACAGTTTCTTAGCATTTTATCCAGATATATCTCTCATATAGTACCAATTTTAACCCATTAAAGGACACACCCCGCTCGTCGAAAAAATCCAAACAATAACGAATCCTACTGTCTTAAATTAAGTATCCACAAACGTGTTAATAAGTCCGAGAACGGCACGGAACAATATTATGAATACGGAATACGCAAAAAAAACTAATGTATTCTATTAGCCACTCGTAATTGCTATTTGTTGTAAAATGATAATAATCATAATCTTAAAGCTTGTTCTCGTTTTCATTTCGAACAAGAACATTCAATAGAGCGGCCATTACCCAGCAGTATGACGCATCTATATGCAATAGTCTCATATAATATATTATATATACGTATAACTGACACTGTTTTAGATTAATTCAAAATCAAATGTCAAGAAGGAAATCAATCGATTAACATTTTGAGAGGCAGTCATTTAAAACATTATTGTGATTTGCAGCGGTCTTGTTTGTAATGTGGTTTGTCTATTTAAAAAAAAGATCGTGGACTATTCTTCAAATTACGTAGCGAATCAGAGTGTCCTTCTTTCTGCCTGAGCCTATAAATGTATCTTCATCTTTAGTAGTACATACATCAACCTAATTATATTTTATTGCTAAAGAGTTGCATTAAATAGAAAGTAGGTATCTAAAGTAGGTATACACTTCATATCTTATGTTCCAAAAGCGGCGTGGGTAGAGACTTGCGAGGCAAATGCCCACGGCTCACCAACGTGACAGCGGGTGAAGCCATCTCTGCAATCTATGTAAGCGTATGGAAGTATGTCTTATCTATCTAAAAAAAAACAAAAACCATGAATTGTGCCAGGAAAATTTTCCAAAAAAAATCTCTACATGATATTTTACTATTCGTCTTTTTGAATCTACCACACTTACTTTTTTTTAAACATTCATATCGAAAATTAATTGTGTTGAGAGAATCAATTTTCAGGCTAGAAAGAGATCTAGCCTGAAAATTGAGGCTTCGAAAAATTCTAAAGCTTTTCTTTATCATAATTATGTATTTGAGATCATACTTACGGCATATAATAAAATAACCGTACACATTTTCAACAGCAAAATTTGATAGATTCCAAATATCAGAGAAAAATTCAAGCACGAACCGCGTTCCACTATTTTGGCCCGTGTCAAAGTGGAAATAGCAAATGCAGCAGCATGATAATATTACAGTCGATCGACCGTTGAACTAGTTTTCGCTTTTTTTTTCTCTACACATTTCTTGTTTTTATTACTGTTGCAGGATCATAATCTCGTGTATTCTAAAGCGTCTAATGACATTTTTAGCTGCCAAATGTCGTAACATGCAATAATATAAATTCTTTTGATGAGTATAGTCGACATTTGCATATTTGATGAAAAGATTTAAAAAAATCACTTATATAGATTGCTTTGGAGACACTGCTCTCTGTTCCGATGTGCGGTCTCTTTGGTGGAGCTCCAAAGAGATCGAGAATTAAAAAAAAATCATAGCATGCCATTCTCTACATGCGAATACGATAGGAGCGATTGTTTCGATAGGAATTGATACTATGAATAAATATATCGTTCGATTGGTCGGTATTTCTATCTTTATAGGTCGCAATCACCGTATCTTATTGCCAATAATCACTATTTATAATTCGTGATATTGATTTTGAATGATAAAAACATCATTTTGGACGATTCCATTTTTAAATGTTGATTAGTTTAAATATTTTTACTGGATCTTCTGCGTCTCTTCTCAAGTTCACAAAAACATTCGCATAACTCTTTTACAGTGGGGCAGGAGGTACAGTTATTATATGTATGTTTTTCCACAATGTATCTTCACACGTCTTCCTCACACGTATCAATAAAAAGGCTCGTTTTTATCATTAAGTGAGTGAATATCGAAAATTTTGTTGTAGTCTAGTATTGAGAAAATACTAGGTACGAGTAGAATACTAATTTTATATAATATGATCAAAGTAAGGACGTTTCTATCGACCTTAGTAGGGTTTAAATTATTTTCTTGATTTGAGGGTTACGCGTGACGTCACACACAAGTGTTTTTAAAGAATACAATACTATATATGTATATATACTATAATATAATACTTATAACTTATTAAATAAAAAGTGGAGGTTCCTTTAAAAAAAAATCTTTTAAATCCAACAAAAGAGCGAGACCGAAGATCTCATAATCATAGACTAAAGCGTAGTTGCGTTCTTCATCTCTTGTGTTTCCCAATATCTTTGGCAGATTAATATTTTTTTTAACTCCTCATTAGCACAGTAACAGGTGAACTGTGTTAACTAATTCCCCATTGTATCACAACATTGCAAATCAGGCACGAAGCAAACTTTGTACCTATTATTATTTACTCAAAGTTACGAAACGAAACAAAAAAAAAAATGAAGAACACACATCCAAATTCAAGCCAGATAGCTCATCAAACCTTTGACCTGCGCAGCGATAAAAAAAACACCACATTTGAAATAGTGAAAATTACATTCACCTGTCCGATATAGGTGTTGTTCTTTTACTACGAAATCTTACTTAATAATAATATTGTTCACAGCCGGCGTGCCCTTTTAACGAGATTCGAAACAAATGTTTGATAAGTCTATGACATGACTTCAAATGATCTCGGCTGAACAGATTTTTGTTTTATCTTGTACTGGTGTTATTTGTATGGCCTCTTTATTTGGTGCATGTTTTTGTTTCCAACTTCATAATAAGCATTTGTTGAAATGTGTAATACCTACTTGTTCGTAGTCATTTGATATTTCTTAAATCGACTCATCATCAGCCACATGACCTCCACTGTTGGACGAGAGCCTCCCTTAATGATATCCATGATAATTTAGGGGGAAATGCCAATAATCGCTACGCGAGTTGGTGATCGCAGTAGTGTTGTAGTTTAACTCACAGAAATCGCTGCTGCTCTTTATCTGGAGAGTTCCCTCGGCCGCCTCTTACGACCCCCAAGACGGAAAAGATTGGGCTGGGGTGGTGACACATGTATTCCAATCGCCATCGCCACACAGCTAAGTTCCTCAAAGGCCGTCCTCGACTGTAGTCATATATTTGTATGAGGCAAGGCTTTTAAATAAGGCGGAAGGAGTAAAATTACTTACTTAGCAGATGTGCAAGTTTCACTTAGACTTTTAGATTTTATATCTTGCTGCAGTCGGACTCTAATGAATAACCTTCCTATTTATGTATCTTCTCACTACTTCATCGTTAATGGTAATAAACTTATTTTGTCTTCACGTCACATGTTTAGTGTGAGACCACAGTAAACTTTTAAAGCTTTTACACTAGGAGTAGCTTTCCAATTAGTACCTATTGTATTTAGCTTCATTTTAGTTGTAACTTATGTACTCAAAATGCTTTGTAACTAATTATTGGAAAATAAACGATTATTATTATTACATAAGTAGTTAATATTATCTTAGTACTCGTACATAAGTATTTTCTATGTATACGTATTAGAACTCAAGGTAGGCGATAGATAGCATCTTAAACGGTTTTAATTATTATTAAGGGATCTTTAATATGCAAACATTCTGTCACTTTCGATTGTATCTTAAGCGATGATACAAAAATAACAATCATTTTTATATGTAAGAAATAAAACACAATCAAACTTGTTAATTATACAAATTTCGTCTACGGTTTTCAGATGTAATTATAGTTATTTTCGTAAATAAATAAACTCCATGAGCTTTCAAAAATAAAATTATTATTGATCGATAAATTCATCAATTTCTTCGCTGAATATCATTGTTAGGCATAAAACGTGTACCTACGCATTTTCCCAACATTCCATAAACCTCACCGATCATTAATAACACTTACATTTTATAGTTCACAATTACCCCCAAAAAGTCGGCATACTGCGCGCTCCTGTCATTTTGACATTTAAAATAAGTAACGAACAAAGAATAATTTACAGTAACTTACCAAGTTGACAGAGACACTTAAATTTTGCCCGGGCCACGTTGTCTTGAAAGTGTTTAACAGTTTGAGCTCCTATGGTTAGCGAGGAGCTCAACATTGGCAACCGAACAACTGACTCTACACCCATAAAAGTTTACAAAGAGCTATTAAGTTGGAAGATGTTTAGAAACCACGGGTACCGTTGTGTGCGCGGGCGCACCCTCGTAGTAAAAACCAATGTTTCGTCACTTTCCTTCAATGTGACGAACGTCTTATTTTCGCTCTGTGATAGATGTTTGAGTACGAATGTGTATTGGGTATTTTTAACACTAGTTATAACAACGCAGGCTCCTTGGGTGAGGTCTTAAAGTAATATTGTTTACGTTGTGTGAAAGTGACAGCGGTATACCACTCATATAGCGTTGTTCCCGTCACACAACAGAGAACACCCCGAGAACAATAATAAGACCTCATTGTAATAAGACCTAGGACTATGTAGTCCTAGACCTACTTAGTTAAATTAAGTTTTAACGTATTAGTAAGACTGTCGCAACAAAGTAAGTTAGGGTTTTTTTAAATAAATGCTTATAAGTATCGACAGGCTGTTTGATGCTCGGCTACAAAGCCTAGATCATCGCCGCAAGCTAGCGAGCCTATCTGTCTTCTAGCGGGTGCATTTCGGAGAGTGTGCTACGGAGTTGCATAGTCGAATACCCCCATTGCGCTTTTACAATAGGACAACCAGGAGAACGGTAAAATGTCATCCATACTAGGTGGATATTCCAAACCGCCGAGATGTGGAATGACTTCAAGGAGTCTGTGTTTCCTGCGCACTATAGCAAGATGGTTATCAAACACTTGTTCACTGTGTTTAAAACAAAATGTTTTTTACTTGTATTTATTCATTATTTCCTTTATGACTACTACGAGGTTAGCTTTAACTACTATTGTGAACGATAAACAATTACATCATTTAAAAAAGTAAATTCACGCACTTTTTACCAAAGAGTACTAGTTAGCGACAGAAATAAGAAAATTTCCCATCACAATTATGAATGGTCTTCATAAACTTGAATGGAGCGTGTTCCACATGTGAATATTTTAACCGAGTATGTGGTAAAAGTAATAAATATGTAAAACTATGCCCGTCAAAGGCTCGAACTAAACAAACGCGATATACTTTACTATTGAAAGTTGCGTGATACCTACGAGATTAAAATCACATAAACTTACAACCAAATTCAAAGTAAGTACGCATCGGTCGTACATCACCAAATACCTTCAAATGGACAACTTCAGATACAACATTGCAACCGAAAATGAACCGCAAGTGTTAGTATGTTCATACAGCTTACAGACCAATTTCCGTAGTCGAAACTCCGACACATAAGTTTTTTTATACTTAATTAACTTTGACGGTGAGTACTCTTGTGACAGTTAGTTATAAAAATAGTTTTTTTTGTCAGTTGTAATTTTCGTTGTGAGAGAAAACTTTTATAAAAATATAGAAGTGTTTAGATAAGACATACCTAATAGCAAATTTCATTGTAAGTACAGCTAACAACGACTTAACCCTTCCGTGGACACGTCCCGCCTTACGACGCAATAGGTATAACACTTCTACTGTCTTAAATTGAGTGTAGCCGAAACTAATAGACAATAATACTAATAGATAAATAATAACAGAAGTTAATTGCAATTATTGATAGTTCAAATTCTGCTCAGTTACTTTCACGTATTTTACTATCTTTTTATATAATAGGTAGTAACAAAAACGTCTATTACGCTTACTATTATTTTAGTTAATAAAAGATTTATCAAAAACTCAAACAAAGTAAATGCAAAAACCAATCTTTTATTTATGGTATTTTAATAAAATGATTTCATAATGTAGAGCCAAAAATGTGTGCAAAATATTCAGTGAATTTTTAATTCAACCTAAGTGGGAACTTAATGATTCGATTACTGGTTACTTATAGAGCCTCCGATTTTATCATTTGCCCCGGTCGTGGGCCACACACTGTATAATATGTAGAAAGAAGACAGTCGAAAAACGTTCGATGCGTTATAAACATAAATTTTATTGAAGAGTACTGCCCCGGGGCGTGATTAATTCAATCCAAACGTTTGGATTTGAATAAAAAACGAGCTGATTACAAGTAATTAATGTCCCGTGAGTTATGTGCCTTTCTCGAATCAAGTTTTTTTTTATATATCTGAAGCTAGCTTTGAACGTCGACTTTACTCGCTTAGAACATTTATTGATAGAGATGTAACTGAATTTCATGGTTCAGGTAATATTTTTGTAGTCTTTTTTAGTCTTCCTTCAAGGTCCCGGTCTAACTAGACGAAGACCGGGAATTAGAGTTTTAATAATATTTCTGTCCTCTTGTTTCCTAGTCTTTTAATCTGTCAATCTGTCAATGTTGGTGTCAATGTCTTAGCCGTGTCCGCCAAAAACTACTGAATGGATTTTAAACATTTTACTCCGTAATTCCCACGCATTGGTGTAATCTGCAGGTGACACCGCAGGGGTACATCTAGTGACGTATAAGCAATGTCCATACGCGATACAGACATCAAAATAGGACGTTTTCATGTTCCGTAATTATACTAACTAATTAGACAGTTATGATAGAGTCGCCATATTAATATTCAATGTATATGCATGAAAGAAAGGAAAAAAAAAGTTCAGCTCGTTACCTTACAATAGAATTAATTATAACATGTCGCTCTATTATACTTACCAATGTTATTATGAAGAAAGGTTATTATTTTTGGACATATGTATGTTACGTATGAAACCAAGAACTCTTACACGGATTTAGATAATTTCTTCATTATTCCCGAATTAAGTAGACTAAATTTTATTCCTAAATTCTTAAGGACATGTTATGAAACCTGAAGATCACCGTGTGGCACCTCGTAAATGTAAACTCCTGAAATTCGTCACGTGATTCCCTAAAAAAACTACTTTTTAAATTATTTGATTAATTAAATTGTTTACACAAAAAGTTTCTTTGTAAGGTTTCAATCGTAGCAAAGTTTATCATCATGTACTTACTACGAAAGAAAAAAATACATCTGTTACGCACAACGTGTTTTTCATCCGAAAAATTCCAATGCGATCGTAAAAAATCGAAGAAGAAAAAAAAACGACGAGTAAATTTATGTAAAATCGCTCTTAAGTCGCCGGATTACGGAACCAGTTCATGTTCTATCAAGGGCCAAGTTCTTGATTGTAAATGAGGTGGGCTTTCTACCTATCGCGTGGTCGAAATTTTGTATTATTGTGGTGTAATGTAATTGTAATAAATTATGCTAAAATCTTTTATGGAAATCGCCATGCTTTTTGTTGTATCGTCAATAGTATTCAAATACTGTTAGGGTCGATTTATCACTAACTTATCAATAATTGGTACTAACATATGTAAAACTCACGTCGTTGACATATAGTAGGGTAAATGTAATCTTTGGTGTCGTCAAAGTTTCTCAGAGTAATCTCTTCTTACGCCTTAGGTACATTTTTCGCTGTGTAAAGTTACATGCAAAAATTACTGAATCTTCATCGTCATCAGCCGATTTCCACTCCTGAATGGATTTCACTAAATTTTACAATGTCGGAATAATAAATAGGCTATAATTCATCCTGAAATTTCCGTGGTAACAGGATAAACTGCGGGTAACACCGCCGAGGTATATCTAGTACTGAAAAATAATAATAAAAAAAAGATGGCGCGTAACGGGAAAATGTGACGCGTAATCGAAAAATGAGACGGTATTTTTTTTTCCAGTTTCACTTCAAAAATCATAAATTAATAATAGGTTAAGGAGCATTTCCCTCTGGACTACCTCTTTACATAATTTGGGATTAAAACGGCAGAGTACGTGGCCCAGAATGTTTATTACTCTAAGCACATTGTAAAATTTTATGTTTTTAGAGATGGCAATAAGTCGTTGGACTAGTAAAGTTATTAGAGAGAATTGGATACGTTGCGTTTCTTTGGCTGTACTTAGTTTATTTCATTATAGAAAAATGCCTATTTCATTGCGATAAAATGTGAGGTAGTTTATACATTTTGTTGTGACTATTTATAATATTTATTTGTCATTTAATAAAAAATTAAACACCTCACCCACATAACACATAACAATTTGTTGTGGTTTTATGGGACAGTTATAATATATGAAAGAATTAGTAAAACTAAAAGAACAAAAACACCGAACCATAAATTCTATCACCAAATGTGAAAACCTTCGCTCCAAGAAACACAATTGGATGAAACATCAAACTTTTCTTTCTATAAATATGTACAATTTTCAAATTATTTGGTTCTACTATTTTTTATATTTTTTATGTACTATTTTTACTCGAGTGGAAATTTTAGTGTAACAGTGAACTAACGATATATTTGTTCAATTAGAATTAATTTTATGAACTTAAACCACATGGAGTGCTAGCGATGTTATGACTTATGCTAATACAAATAAAGTATAAAATACCGATTCACTATAAAGTGCCGCTCATTAATGGCGTCGTTTGAATAATACATCAATCTGTATTACATTATATCTCATTGGTATCGGAATGGTATAAATTCTTTGAGTTACAATATCACACGTCATCATGATCGCTAGTTGTATAGTTACCTTCTAAAGTCGGTATGCGTCAGTATGTACCCTTGTTTTATGGATACCTTCTTAAATGGAGATGAAGTTAGTCAAGTCTCCTAATGGCAATTTGTCCAGGGTGACTTCTCAGTCAGTTACATTTTAGTAGGTACCTTTTGTATTATTTGGGTAACGTTTTATTATTCGTTATTCAAACTTCAGGCACTTTTGTAACATATAAACAAACATTTAAAAAATAACTTTTACCTTCAGAACTGACTGCTTGAGGTTAGTCATTTCGTTGACATTTATCCCCCCTAATACAGCTAGCGCCATCTGTCATAAGAAAGAGAAACAAGGACCCTGAAAATTCCCCATTGTGATGACGATGACGAACGTATTTCTATTGACGCCAAAATATTTTTAAAACATCAGTCGCGCGCAGTCCAACTCATACAGGAAGATAGAGACGGATAGTTGTTTTTGTGCATGTTTAGCGGCAGTGCAAATGTACGGTAACACAATGATTCCTGCGCTGATACAGAACGTAGCTAGTAAAAATATTCACGATTACACATCAATTAATAAATCCCTAACGATTATGAAAATGTCTGTCCTTGGCCAACCAAACATATCATCATCATCATCATCAGCCCATACTTGTCCACTGCTGGACATAGGCCTCTCCAATTGCACGCCACTGTGATCTGTTTTCGGCTTCTCGCATCCAGCTTCTGCCAGCCATCTTGCGTATATCATCAGTCCACCTTGCCTGAGGGCGTCATACACTCCGTTTGCCGAGACGCGGTCTCCACTCAAGAACTCGTTTGCCCCAACGGTCATCGGTTCTACAGCTAAACATATACGTACATAAATTTCTGTGTCACAGAGGGTTAGGCAGAGACAAAAGATCTCTATTGATCTTGTATGAAAAGATGTGTGAATCTAAATAAAGAGAAAGGGATATGTCAGAGCCAATCATAATCATTGATCAATAAATTGGATTGAGTTGGCAAATTGATTACGCTTCAAGAAACAAAGACAGAGACTGAGAAGAAAATGAAAACTATTGTGATCTCTTTCATACTTCTCACTATCTTTGCACTTTATGAAAGATCAACTATGAACGATTGTCTCTTTTCTCACACTTGCCATTAGAAGGAGGCAAGGCATAAAACTTACCTGCATGGTCCACGTTTCAAAATACGAGCCTGAGTTTTTTTATATGTGAAGAATATGTGTGACGTATGACTGTATGATGTATGACACATCGACGAGAGATTCGAATGACGTACCTATTCGTGTCCGTAAGCCGGACCTGAGATGAGAGAATTGCTGATTTATTATGTAAAATCAACTCATTCCATCCGTAACTACTTAGTTACATGTAAAAGAGCATGACCTAGATTGGGACAATATGGTGATATGAAAGATGTGGCAATACGTAGGTAGATTTAATTTAATACACTGTCAAGTAATTCTTCCCTATTCGGGTTACATTGAAGATCTTAAATAATACCTACTTTTTTTTTCGAAGGGAAAATCCATTATGGACGCCCTGTCGCCCAAGGGAGAGACTAGGTTATGTCGGACTGCCGGCGTTGGCCTTCGGCGGTGCGTGTCGGGTACCTCCGGGATCTCCTTAGAAAGCTCCGGTGTCACCCTCGCACTGCGTCCTGCAGGATTCGCCTCAGATTCAGGGAACCCGTCCCGGTCCCCCATGATATTTTGACAGCATGGTACCACATCATGCTGCCGCTCCCCCACATTGTAATTAGGACTGTTCGGGCTCCTGCTCGAACAACCTACCTTACAAAAATAGAAATTTTTGTCTTTGTTTTTTTCCATCGTTGGTACTACCTACTATGGAAATAATGAATGATGGTAAAGTAACTAATAGTATCAGACATTATTGCCTTGAGTTATATTTCCGCATTAAAGAATTTTCAATAGGTAAGTAGAACTTAAATAATCCATAAAAGTACGAAGTCGATGGTGAAATACATTTAATTTTATAATTGTGTGAAATAATAAAGTGTCAGGGCTTGTCAGCCCAAAATGGTATAAGTAATTGTTTCTTTAATTTGTAAACAAAACGGTAACGAAAACTACAAACCGGAAACACTTCGATCACCTGCGTTTTCGAATCGTCGCGTTTGCGATGAAGTCTCAATTGATTTCAATAATTTCTATTGGTGTGTACTCTAATTCCTTACACAGATTAACATCTCAATATTGTAACAATGCCCTTCATAAAAAAATCTGTCAATTACATATGATTAAGAGGCGCGCATCGATTATGATTTAACAAACTGTCCGTTGAATGTTCGGTGGGAAACACAAGCTTTGCTGTGGCACTCTAGAAGAACAAAAGGCGTCTAATGAGGTACTTGATTGGAGACTCTTCGATGTTTAGTTGAACAAATATGGTTGGTAGGTTTCACTCTTTCTATTTACTTCCAGTAAATGGATTGGTACAATGAGATGTTTCCTGGGTCTTCGAAGTGGGTGAGTTTCTTAATACCCCTACCGTTATTCATTATTTTTTAAATTCAAAATCTTTGTATTAGAAATCACGTACAAGAAGATAGAGTAAATAAAATTTTGCCATTCGGCTTCTTGACAATCGTACATACTGGGGCGGACAAAAATAACATTTTCATACATGATGTTATACAAATATTCGCTGCTAATACATCAAGAGCTTACACTTGAATTAGCTTTTGCTTCAGAGTCAAGTAACACAAATTACCTGGCTAAGAGTTTTTTTTTCGTAGTAAGTACCCGGAAAAAAAGTGTGCTGTATGATTTTTCCATTTGGTTTTATTTAATGGTCAAACTATTGATTGGCGAAAAACGTAATATTGTAAACTTTCTTTTCTCGAAGCGTCGCTTCAAGAAACACTGGTTCTTTTAAAATATTATCTTCCTACAATTATACAGGATGTGCAAAGTTTAGTTCTGTTGTTTTGTACAGTTACCTTTTCGTTGTTTTAGTGTGTTAATATTGTATTTGTCTTGGAGCGAAATGTTACATGTATATATCTCTAAATAGTCTATTTCGGAAGACAATCCGTTTCTGACAAGTCCTATTGTAGTTTATGGATGTTTTACGAGTCTGTGGCAAACTGCGAAGAAAGTACTGTCACGGTCTCACTTCCTTTACATCGTGAACTGAGCTTTTCTCTGCTTCAAATAACGAGGGATGGCCGGCCCAAGGAGCCTTTATTAGAAACTACTTCTCACATTTTCCACGCGTTAGCTGTTCTGCGGTTTAACTCGAGTTTCCAGCCAACTTATGATTTTAACGTTAACTGTCGGAGTTGCTATGGAAAATCATTGTATGTACTGTCGCAACACTACATTGTGCGTCGTAAGAATATAAAATCGCTAGTATGAATTTAGCATATTAATATTGCAATTTCATACACACTTCAACTCACTTGCACAATCGGTAAGGAGGCGGACAGTGCTTTTGAAAACGTCATGATGGTTCTTAGATTCTCAGAGACAAATTAAAATAGGGGCCTGAAATGCGGCGAAATGGTTCCAGTAAAGGATGGTACGGCAGTATTTCCTTCGCGCTCGACTTGGCTAGATATAAAAAACAAAATATATGGTTAGGGCCAATGATAGGTGGCAAAGCGAAATTTAAAAAGAAAATTGTCACTGTGTATATCTGGATTGTTTCAGGAAAAAAACTACTGAACAGTTTTGGACAAACATTTTGTGGGGAGATAATCTGGACATTTATCGAAATTTAGACAGTTTGTCCAATAATTCAAGGTTGCGAACATTAGGTGATACAATTTTACAGCTTAAAATTGACACTGCTATGTTGAATCCAGCTTAACCTACTATACGTCTGCGATTCGGAATAAATTTTAAGAATACGAAGAAATGGTGTGAAAATGTAAATGACTGTTAGAATAAATAACAATAATATTTTTTTATGTTGTATACCACACACGATGTTTTCGGATTACAACATTATTATATAAGTCCTACGATCAAAATGTAACTCTACTAAAAGAGACTGTTGAATAGGCCCATCATCATCTATGATTTAGTGCTAAATGGTCAAGTGTAAACTTTCGAAAATAAATAACAAATATCTTTGAAGAATGACTTGGGATTTATTATTTTTTCTTTTTTATTATACGGGCATTTTAGCAATTACTATCTACCTATTGTGCAACAAGGATCTTTTTGTGTGTGACTAAAAAAAATTGCACGCTATTCTTGTTCTAATTAATATCTAGATATTATCAGAATACAATCTTAAACAAACCAAGAAAGGGGAGTGGTGAAAAATTAACAAAACACTTCTGGTCTGAGACTGTGAGGCCACGGGACGGTTTGTCTACGACGATTTGTTAAGATTGGTCTACGTTCAATCATCAGTCTTGTACGGTTCTCGCCAACCGGTGTCGTATTAAATCCGTCTCGTGACCATGAGAATGAACAACAAATTTTAAGGGTGGTTGTTAGAGCTACCGCATGTCGCCTTAAGTGGCCGTGATTTAGCAGTAATACAGCCCTTATAAACATTCATAACGTGTACAGAAACGCAGTGTGCTAGCGCAAAACCATAAAATTGAAAGGAAAGCCTCACTTACAAACTTACTTATCTAATAAAACCAATGTAAGTTCAAATACACTTATTGCAATGAAAACCTGTCTAATGAAACGGAAAGTGCCAACAAAAACAGATCGTGGGAAACGAAATCAGCTGAAACTAATTGCAGTTAGGAAGGCTATCGGTTGGCGTCGGCGGCGGCGGCTGTGGCGGCGTGCGCGGGCCCAGTCTTAATGAAGATCCACGCGACCTCTCGCGGTCAACTGGCGCTTTCTAACTTGTTAAGGGGAATACGAGAACGGGTGGTCAGTCAGGTCGCAGTTACTGGCCCCGTACTATGAGGTCTTAAAGTAATATTGTTTACGCTGTTCTACAGTGACCGTGTTATACCACTCGTCTAGCGCTGTACTTGTCGCACAACGAGACCAAAATCACTCTAAGACCTCATGGTACGGGGGCTAGTTCTACCGTAGACTTACGGGATACCGTAGGCCGTAGGCTTGGGAGACCTTGTGTAAAATATCCAGGGACATTATAATATTACAACATATTCAGGGAAAATTAGAAAAAAAAACTCATAAATCTCCTATATAATATTCAGTAAATGCGTAACGGTAAAACTCGAACGTTACATTTGATTCGAGTCTATGTAGCTCTTCAAGTACTTTTCGACTTCATATAAAAGCAATGCGGAACAACAAACTTGCACAGCCAATCCAGGATCTTCAATATATTGTAAGTAATCTAATGGAAATAGCCGTGTATCACCAATTATGCCTACTTCACATATATGTACCTACCTGACTGCATCTCAAGATACAATTCCATTTTACAACTGGCTAGTAAAATGAAGTAAATCAGTGCACCTATTCTGCTCTATGTCGAACTTAGACTCATCGTGCGCATCGAACAACATATCTCTATCTCTCTCACCGCACATAGCTAAGAGCGGGAAAACAAGATGATTCTGTGAAACAAAACGCCAATTGCACTACTAAACTAGTATTCACAATCACAGTCATGAAATGAGTCACATGTTAGTTTTACTTCTGCGTTGTAAATGAGGTCATCTCTAACATTATCACGTGGATTTTTCGTATTATTCTTGGAATGGCTGGGATTACCTCTACCAGTGCTTTGCATACTTTTATTTACCTGTAAGTACCTACAATGTATTACCAGTTAGTTGGTACATTTGTATATCGAAATGTCAGCAGTGCGCGGGTTATTCGGGCTGTTCCATCCACTAAATTATTTATTTAGGAATGAAAAAACTTCCAGAAATTAATAGAATCATGTAAAGAACTTCCTAGCGCAAAAAAATACAATATGTGACAGAACATTTATATCAGACAGAATATAGGATTAGAGGAGTACGTCCCCGGTTCAGAATAATTTGTTAATGGCTCAGAAGAATCGCGAAGAAACTGGAATCTTTTAAAACGATTGTCTTAAGTATTACTTATAATTGTAATGTTAACTTAGATCGATAAGTATAGCCATGCCCAGTGGAGAAATATGGTTAAAAATCACCCAATAACATGCCTACAATAACCGTTTCCAAAGAAGTTCTTGGCCTTAACTAAAAATAGCAAAACACTAGAACTCGCGCACGCGTATGTCACCCGATCGATCGTGGTTGTCGTAAGTTATTCCATTTTTTTTTCATCGTAATGAAAGCTGCGTATCAGCCTGCCACAAGTCAACGGGAAGAACTAGCTTCTTGCGGCGACATCTGTATATTTATATTGTAATTACATTATTTTATATAGGAAGGTGCACAAGTTGGAACAATAAATTATTGATTGCTTAGCATTAAAGAATGATGTATCCTGTAATTAATCACACTTTGCTGAACCTGTAATTGTATCTGATCATTATTGAGACGAACGATATTTATTTGTAGGACAAACAATTGGAAAGGTTCCGTAGTATTTATGAAAAAATAAAAACGTTTTTGTTTGTAATTAATTTTCTAAGTACTGGTTGTCGAAACTGTTGAAATATTTAAAAACATTGGTGAAATGTGCGAATTAGTGCCTCCTACATTTCAATCTTCTTTAGGAATAATGAAGTGAGCGTATCTATTGTTATTTAGGCGACTCTTTAATAGCTTCATTACCAACATAATAAAATTATTGAACCCACGCAATTGACATTCCAAAGACAGTTTCAGTACACAGTACGTATAAGATCAAAATGCTACATGCGAAAACGTGAAAAAACTTTTTCTTTTTCAACTGAATCGTTAATAGGTGGCCAGTCAACTCATAGCCCAAAAATCCTTTTCGTATTACGGATACCCTTAGGTCGCCTTTAACACCGTATTTGGAAGAGACCTTTCTTCGTGGACGCATTGGAATACATGATCCTGCACTGATTTCTTTGTGTTGCAAACAACTAGATTCCGGATTTGTATACAACGTTCACTTTGAAATAAAAATGAACATCACGGAAATGAATACCTACCGAGCGAGATACATCCTTATTATTATTACCTACCCACAGACACGAGCTAATCTCAGCGCAGCAAGTCGAGGCCGATCGATTATGCACTTTACTTGACCCTGTGACCGACCAGTTTTATTAGGTACCTACACATCTTGACGCATAAATATTTCATACCTAGGTCACTTTTTTGTTTAATTATACTCTATTAATACTAATACGGAGTGATATTTAGAATCGTGATTAGAATCATGACTTCAAAAAGCGTACAAACTATCCTATAAATATTAAAAAAATGGCATAGGCTACAGGGAGTCAACACGGAAACTTTGAACCTTATCATTTATTGTTGTGATATTCACATTTCACACACGTTCACCTGTCTCCAAACTACCGACCAACCTTGGGCGGCGGGTTTGGTGACTACGTGGCTTAAAATACCAAATCATCATTATCATCAGCCGCATGATGTCCACTGCTGGACAAGGCCTTCCCCACTGATTTTCATGATCAATTGGGGGGGCATGTCAATAATCGCCACGCTTGGCAGGCGGGTTGGAGATCGCAGTGGTGTTGTGGTTTAACTTACAAAGAGCGCTACTTCCCGTCCTCCGGAGAGCTCTGTCGGTCGCCTCTTACGAACCCTAAGACGGGAAAAGTTGGACTGGGCTGTTGACACATGTATACAATTCGCCGTCACCACACATTAGACAAAATACCAAAACTCTCAGATATACTCGTACATGGGGACAGGTATCTAACCCGGAACCTTCCGCCCTCTTATCCAAATTACCTGTAATTCTTACGTAAGTATTTGTGTTTATATGCTCGTTTATTATTACTTTTAAAAGTATTTTTGCATCGAATATTTATTTTTTATTAGTGGATTATCTGACGGCACTATAAATCATTAAGTGCCCTTAAAGTTTATTGCATTTATAACGGACATTCTATTCGTGCCCTAAATTCCCTTAATTCGCTATTTTAATTGCCCCTTAGTTACGCTTAATGACGTGTCTATGTATGAAATAAACACATATATAATTTAATTAAATGTCTAATAAACGCAACATTTAATTATTTTACGATATCTTTGCTTTTGGTTACGGTAGGTCAATAATTAAAACGAGTTTCATGGAAATTTACATATTATTCTAATGATTGATTCTACGTTACACAATTATTTTGGTAAATTTTCTCAAAGCCTACGTAGATTATAAAGGTTCCTGCTTAATTAAATGTAGTGAAAATTCCGTCTCAAATCCCTCTTTCTTAGCTATATCCAATTATAGAGAGAGAGAGAGAGCGATATGCTTGCATGCATGCAAGTGATCACAACAAAGTTTTGCGGAATCTCAAATTATTCATTATATATTACATATTCATCAAAGCGAATTATTTTTTAATAGGTAAAATAGGTAAAACCACGGGAGTAACTGGAATTTTCTAAGTAATGTAGCACTTTACTCACACTTCGAATGATACAAACGTTACATGAACAAAGACCTGATCTTGAGAGGAATTCCAGAATAGGTCTGGGTCCACGATGTCTATGCTTAGACACCTGATATTTGGTAGGACTCTTCTTAGGAAAATAATGTATATTATTACTATGCAGGTACTTGCCAGGAATCACATCATCGTCAGCCACATAAGGGCCTCCCCGATTTCTTATGATTTAAATGATTTCTATGACCATTTGGGCGAAAATCAAAGGGAAAAAAAGGAATCACATAATCAGGGTATACTGCAACGTCACTTATATTTCTAGGGATACAGTACGCATATTAACTTTGACATGTTCCAATGACAGTGCCAGGAAATAAAAAAAGAAGAAAAATACGCTATGTCAAAATGCAACACAATTTCCTATCACGAGGCATCGCCGTATCTAAAGTACTGACATGTTCAAAGGCATTCGACATGGAAGATCAGGGAGTCAATAGACTGAAGTCAATTTGCAATAAAAAAGAAACATATCACATTGACGTCAAAGTTCCCATGGTAATAATTTTACACATAAAAAGTGGAATGAGATTAGAAAACGGTAAGCCTAGCATTTTTTTTCTACAAACACCAGCTGATGTATTGTGACTTTTATGTATCACGCTTTAATTTTATAGATTCTCTAATGATACGTTTTTTTTTGTTCGTTCCTTATTCTTGTTCAGACTGTCAACACCTACGTTCTATGGTCAGTGCTGATTTATTTTTCCTATCTATGTGTCTTGTACTCATTAGCACTATTATGTTAATTTATTCAAACACTGCTACGCTGAACTGTCAAAATATTGGATGACGTCGCAAAATATTGTGGGTGGTTACGAATGCTGCTGTTATAAAAATATTCACAAAGCAAATACGCACCAAAAGAAAAAAGTTCAACGATATGTACCTACACCCTGTATTATATTCCTTATCAAGAAATAAAATCAAACCCAAACAGTCCGCACTCGAAAAATAAACGATTAACATTCATAAAAGAGAATGACACAATAACTCGTATAAAAACTAAAATTATTCATACGGAAGTTCATAAAGGCGACCCTCTGTACACATAAAATTGATATATCAGTGCCGTTTGTACAGGAAGGGTTAACTGTAACAAAATTCGCGATGTACTGGTTATTTTTTGTCCCGTCCACGCAAGAATTAGGTCTATTATTTGAATATTACGCCACTTAACCAAACAATGATGTACACACCCAGGAGTCAATCGGGAACTGGTTTGAGCTAAAGAACGAAAAAAAATATGACATGATTTATTACTTTAAACGATACTGAAACAATGAAGCCGTTTGATATATGGAACAGAGTGCACATCGAGTTGTCGACCTTATTGTTTTTTGGAAAAGATCTCCATGTGACCCAAGACATGTTTAATGTTATATATACAATTGAATCATGCACTCAAAAACATTAAAATGTCTTTGTAAAATATTGCCAAAACAAACATTTTATTGTTGCCTACGAATGTTGTATTAGGAGAAGATTCTAACAAAAATAAAGCAAAATAATCTACTGAAATAGAGAATTTAATCCCTGCTTTAAGTGGAATGGACAAAATATCAGATACTGGTAACGAGATGCTATTACGGCTAAATGAGAAATAGTAGTATTAGAAATGATCTGGTCTTTATGTTTTTGCTCCGCAACATTAAACTAATGCAGTACTTATCAAAGTTTGAGAAATGATCTCAATGGACTTTTTACTACTGGTGCTTTGATATAGGTAGATACTTACCTTTACATTATTCACACATCAAAGTATTTTGCAATAAGGAATAACATTTTTACAAAAAAGGAAAAAAATACACTTAAAAAGTACTAAACCCATGACAAATTCCCCGGATCAAGCTTTGCAAACGATCGATTTAGGAATTTACAAAAAAAAAGAATATCATAAACACGAATACGTTGCGCAACGCCAAATTTATTTGAGAAGTGGAACGCAAGAGAAGTTACAATGTGTCTCATTTTTTACACTCGACAATAGTCTCAAGTACAATGGCATTGTGTGACACAGAAGTTTACCAACAATCATTGTGACATGGGACGCATGATTAATTCTACAAAAGTGCTCGGTAAGTGCTCCCTTTTCTATGTCGAATGTTGTTTTGTGTTAAGTGGAGACTTGTGTTGTGTATCTGAACTATGCAGTATTTCTTGGCTGCCATTGTTTTTGACCTAATGGCTTGTCGCTGTGGTCGACTAATTGTCTTTCGAGTAATGTAGATAGGTAGGAAGTATTCTTTTCTATAACAGTTAGGTTTTTTTTTGTAAGTTACTATTCAGTTTTAAACCTACTTTATAGCTATTAAAACTGGTAGAATTTCGTGTCATCATAGCCGACTCCTTTCGTCAATTTGCTTTAATTTAATAAGTAAAGAGATAAGATACGTACAAGAACAATTACTTTATTTTCAAATGTCTATTATTTTCGATTCGTTTCTATTAACAAAATGTCGATGATTAGAATTAAAATTAATAAATGTACGTAATTTTTACGCCAAATAACTTGTACGCGTAGAATACGTGAACTGAATAGAACTTGTGAAATATGAGTGATTAAATTCGAAACAGTTTCGTACGCAACTTAACCGCATCGCCACCGCAAATCACATTCATCGACTAGAAAATGTTACTAAACGACAATTCATAGTATACCGTCAGTCATTTCACTTACAAAACCTCAAGACGATGTGAATAAACGCTCCCTTCTTTGGATCAACTAGACGTCGACGTCAGAATATGGTACATTGAAGACAAATTTACATTTACAATGGATAAAAAGTTTGATCATCGCTCGTTCAAATAGTACGAAATTGAAGCTCAACATGAACAAGTCACGTAACACTTCAATGCGTCACTGATTGTACCAAGGCAATAATCATAAATAAACATAAATTAGCTACGAATCAAACTAAACTATCGATACTCTTACCTTAGAAGGAGAGCCGATTGAGTTATTTGTCATTGCAATAGAGGGTAGGGTAGCTTCAACGTACGCTTGTAAAATATTGCCAGATCCAATTGATTCAACTATAAGTATGAGTAAAGAAACGGTATCGACTATGAATTATTCTTGATAAATAGTAGAGAATAAACACGTCTCTTGATGCTGCAGAATGTCGTAAAAATTAAAAAAAATACAGAAATGTTCTAAAGTATTTCCTAAAAGTATAATGAACCTAACGGCCCAAAAATGTTGAAAGCGATTTGAAAACGATACGTCCATTTAATTTCCTGTCAGATCCCTAGATTACTTAGATCTGGATCGATTATAAAAAACCGGTCGTAGGCCTTTTTAGAGGAAATAAAAGCGACATTTTTAACACTTAAATCTTCCGAATCATTAGTCATTGAAGGATTTAAACGTCAATTTAACGAAAACAGTTGGCACAAACAAATTATATATTCCCACACCCCAAGGTGAAAATTCTAAAGCAAATATGGGATAAGACCTTATAATAAATGATCTTTGAACTGAACACACAAAATTGTGTCTTATTACGAAAGGGACAAATATGAATGTTTCGCAAAAAGTACGCGATCTTACTGTTAATGGTCGTCCAAATCAAAATGCAGTTTTCTGTGGCTCGATCACAAGAAAGGTTGATACGCATGCGTTAAAACTGATTAATGATGAAGCTCCTGAACTATTATGAACAGGAGACAAGAGGAAGCGAGACAATTGTTCTGAAGCAAAAAAAAAGCCCGCAATAAAAAACTTGACTAATGATTCTGGTTTCTTATAATATTCATGCTTTTGTCCCCGGCAACTAGGAGTTTTGTTGTTACACTTAACGCTCAAATTGAGCATCTGCTGTAGTCAGTTTGACTTATTGTACATACACTTCATACAAACGTTGTTGAGTTACTATTGTGACTATGAAAATGTAAACACTGAGTAACCCTTATTGGACGATAGTCTAATAGTAGTCAAAACTCTATATGTCGTGTCATTGAAACATTTGTATGATTTTATTTTTACTATACCTCATAAATAATCCATTGATACTGATTCCAAGATCCTAATTAAAAACCAAAACTTAAAAAATGTCACAAAAGCCGTCGCAACATTTGCTTAGAATTAATTCTCAAGTCTCGAGCTAGTGTCAGCAAGCAGTTTAATTCCAGCCAACTACATCTTTTCACTTTCATAGACAAGGAAACCTGATCGACCCAGTACAGGCGAGTACAGGTCTCGAAGGTCGTGAGAACACCTTCTTTAGGAATAGAAACACGAAATCACTACCACGACATCGATCGAGTTTCAACTTTGAAGCTAGGCATAAAAAACACTACTATTTATCGCGGATCTTTGATGTTTTTTTGTCTGTAGGTATTGTACACTTACATTTTTTTCTATTAAGATCATCAAATACACACCCAGAAACTTATTTAAATATGTCTTATGCAATTTATTTGAAACACCCAAAAAAAAAAATACAGACTTCAAGTCATAAAACAGCGCACGATTCCTTCGCACATCCATAAAATTTTGCTTGCAATAAAGCTGCAACAACGAGACTAACAATAAAGCCTACATTTAAAGAGGAAACAGACATGCCTTCAGATCGGAGATGCTATCGGATGTCGTTAGTGGCAGATGAGTCACCGAGTCACTTTATTGCTGGGTGTGGAGTGAGCGAAAGTCGCTGACAACTCACCACAATACGTACATAAAGGCTTCAACTATGCCTGAGTACTTACTAAGAGATAAGAAAGATTGCAGGAAAGTTGGACATCAAGCGCATTTGACAGAATTGCGTGTACAGTCGCGTTTAAAAGTGTAGACGGAAAAAGTGTTTTTTTTTTTGTTAAAATGTTAATGAGTTTGAAATTGTGATTACTAATACACAAAGGTTATTGGACGACGGAACTCCTTGCGTCTCATTTTCTTTTCTTGGAAAAACAATACTGATTTAAAATTAGGTATGTTGATCTTAAGCAAAAGCAATAAAAAAGACATCAAACATACACGATAAAATATTTCACGTAAGCTTTTCCACCTGTCACAAAGAAGCAAAGCAAACATTAGAATTTTAATAGCCTCGATAAATCGATATCTTTAAAAATGGACAAAATCGATATGAGAAAACCTTCAACCCATATTAGTACAAAAAAAAAACTCATTATGCAATAAAATTTATAGTGTCGGGGTAGCAAAGTTCATATTAGCAGATCATATTCGTCATAGTGCTGGAATCGCGACCTCTGAACGTGGCGGAGAAGCCTAACGAACTAGTTTCCAATATATTTCTAGCAAAGATCGTGAACTTCACAGATAGGCTCATCGCTTTTATTTATCGCTTTTTTTTTCACTATGCTATCAGTCTTGTCTGTAATTTTTTTAACTGGTCTAACTTTGGAGTAGTTTCTCATATGAGGAAGAGATATTAATTATAATTATTTTGGTCAGGTCATCAGATAAATTGTGTTCTGTAATACGATTGTTATTACATGCTGTACAGTATACACTTTTATCAATCCAATCCTTGCTTATTGGATATGCATATTATGCCCAGTAATGAATCGAAGTAATCAAATAACGGTCATTTTTTTATTTCCTTCAGCGTAGTAGATTTGGGCATACCTGCATGGGATCTGATACCTGATTTGACCCACAACTGCTTTAGATATTATTTTAATGCCTATAATTTATATTCCCCGGTTAAATGACCAACGCCAGACTTACAAACTTCACAGGTAATTAGTGCTATACACTTTTGGGAGACGTGGATAATAACATAGACCATGAACAGGACAATGAGGTTAACTGTTTAATCTTTGATAGTAATAACATTCTCCATAGCAGAAATCACGGAGACGATATCGACCAGAAATTGGATGAACATTCTACATCACGCCAATGAAATTTATAGCCCAAGCCCAACACCTAATAGCCCATCCTCATTAAAAGATACCAATGATTCATTGAACACTGTAATGAAAGTAAACAATTCTGGACCGACAACAGTCAAACAAGATTTGAGAATAAGTAATGAGTGAAATCGGTACTGAACGGATGTATTCGCGGGTTGAAACACATACCCTGTGACCTGGGAAAGCTACCATGAATGAGGCAGCAAGGAAATTACAAATTCAGAACGCTGTTCTTTTTCCGTTCCAAGTCTTCGTCGATTTAAATTTGGAATTTATTTGTTTTATGTCTCGCTGGCCAGTCGCTTATTCTTATTTTGCAAGCTAAGTAGGTAGTAGAAAAAAACAAATAAAACCAATAAAAAAGCTAGTTGTTAAACACACACGGATGACACGCAATCGTAACCGTAATCTTTCTTACCGGAAATAGTTGTTAGTCCATTTATTTTTTATTTCCATTAAAAATGAGCTCGAACTTTATGGCTTTCTTTAACGTTTCAAAATTACATTCTTGCTTATTTAACAAAAGTTTCAGATTAAAAGTAAAGAGGTCACCGATTTTCAAATCCTTGGAAAAGAATCGTTTGGAAACATACTTACCATAACGTGTGAAATCTATATATACTGTAATTATAGGCCTTATACCTTAAACGTTATATCCCCCATGGAGTTATGGTAATCAATGATAGCAAGATTAGAAATACTAAGCATTAACGGCATAACAATCATGACTCATAATATATGCTACGTTATGATTTATTTTATTTTTTTACAACTATTATGAATCGTCAATTTCCTCTGAACATGTAGGTAAATAAGCCTCTCTCCGAATTTCCAATGTCATATGATATTAAAGTCAATAAACGTATCTGCTACTACGAAAAAAAAAACATTTTTATAGTGTTTTAGATAACACAATAAAAATAATGGAAAACATTTGGTAAGGTCATTCGGTGACCTGTTTCAATAAACCTGTTGATTTTGTTCTTTATTACCTACGCATTTCTTATGTAGATGTATAAGGAGAAAATTTCACATCACAAGCTCGTTAGGCGAGGTGGGGCATTATGGAATGGACTAATTGGTATTATGGAATGAAAGCTACAGTATAAAATATATCTACTGAAGGTGCGGACAATCAAGATATGTGTGTCAAATTGTTTACCATTAATCTCTTTCGCACAGTCGATCGCGCATATTTTTTTTTTCGATATATCACACAATGTTACCACACAAGGTGATTTTTTTTTGTCACTCCAATTCGATGAGAAATCCATTTTTCAATCTACAGAAGTGACAGTTGTCGTTCGGTTCAAACACTTCCTATTAAAATTTAGATCTCTGTTATTTCTTTTTTAATATTACTTATTACAGAGAAAAAATGTAGTCTATAATTAGGTACACAAAATATTTTATTGGAATGAACATAACCCTTGTAGATATTATGATAAGTTGATATGGTTGGTGGGCTACTCATAACTGGAGCATAGAAAAACAAATTAAAGTAAAAATAAATTTATTTTATTAAAATAATATTACCATGTCGCGTCTTATTAAAACACCGTATGGAAAATGGTAGCAACATTATTTGATACTTTGAATGATGTCAACTGCTCTCTGATACTAGGTAACGGATACGTAGTTTCTTTATATCTTTATTCAATTAAGACTTTTGCGGACATTCTACTTTAAGGTTATAGCTTCATTATAATAATGTTATCCCGTCAACAGATTAACACGGAATCAATACGACTTATGAAGTAAACAGACGATAAATATACAATCATAATAACACTTCGATTTAAAGAATATTACAACCGATCACAACACAATTAATAATAAGCAACAGAACGATATTCCAATTGGAAACAGCTTACACGAAATGGGCGATCACTGAGTCCTTTTACAGATCAAAAGCGGCCATTACTCTCATCCGCGAAACTTTCGCGAACATCGATCAAAGCTCTGTGTAAAATACACCCCAATTTTGAACACACATTAAACTGTTGTCGGCGTTATGGTCCACTGTAATAAATGACCAGTAATTGTGCACTGGGTATAAACGCCGCGTCATATGCAGCACCACTATTGCATACTGAATATCTGGTAAACGGATCTCTGCATCGGGTTTAGGTACGATGCACACCAAATAACTACTCGGCTCTGTACTAAAAAACTTTGCGGTATCTCTGTTAGTAGAACTTTCGTCTAAAATTGTATGCTATCTCATTTTGAGGTTTATGCTAGGTTATAAAAATAGTTATATTATACTTAGCTAGACTTTACAGCGCCCGTGCAATCTCATTTTGATGTTTACTACTTACCTACTTGGGTTTTAGCGTACCCGGGGGTACATAGGGCCTCTGCAGATCTCCTTATCATGTCCCTATTTCCAGCACTGCCATCTTCACCGTACTCCAGTCGCTTTGATGTTTACTAGGTGAAAAAAAAAACTTCACAAAAACAACAACAACATCCATAAAAAAGGATTCAGACTTAAGTTTGTTAAAATTTTACGAATTTTCTGTTATGTACCTACAGAATTTGATAGAGAAAGCAAAGATAAAGTTCCATTTACAAGTTTTATCTTTGTATCTTTTATTTATACGTAGGTATTATTAAATGAGTGTGAGAGTGTAAGTTTCGTGTGAAACATACCTTATACTGCGGGAGTGCGGTGGGAAACCGCTGACGTTTGTATCTTGGGTCTGCGCCATTCGTCATTGCCGAAAGCGCGTATGAAATCTTGAAGTTTTGCTACCATACAAGCCGATTCACATTGGTAAGTATATGTGAAACGAAACGAAATACGCGCGCGAGGAACGATCGGCTGCCATTGTTAATGTAAGGGTTATCTTTGCAGTTGTAAACACCATTGCGTGTTAAACTTAAGTAAGTACAGTCAGAAAACACCACGATTATTTGTGTTTGTTAGAGTATATATGGTTATAATATAACTAGCTGTACCGCGTAGTGTTACTCATGTTTTTTTTCCGATTCCGTGTGAATTCAGGGATAAAATATATCACATGTTATTCAGCAATAATGTAGCATTCTAATGGTGAAATAATTATCGAAATCCATCCTGTAGTATTCTTTCCTCTTTGTAATATTAGATTGGAACCAATGGAAACTCTGTCTTTAATCGAACGTTGTAAAATATCGATGGTGCAAATCTGTTCACAAATTTACCTATATTGTGTTATCATGTAAAATCTATATGATGAATTGATTAATTCATTCATTATACACACATCAAAAGTGTCTAGGGATAAAGACCATTTTTTGCTCTAAAAAAATCTAATTTATTTAAATCAAATCTAATCTTCTGGATTGGTCTCCTACCTAATTCCCCATGCCTGTATCAATGACTTATCACCACATTTTGAATAAATTATGAATGAATTCAGTTTTTGTAAAATATATTCTTGATTGCAATCTTCTAAAATGTACTCGATCCCTAGCCACTTTTGATGTGTGTAGTTATAAAATAAGTATAATTTTAACTCATATTTTTAAATTGCGCATATCACATCCACAATATTAAAGTTGATACTTAGCTTCCTGTATATAATTTCACCTGACTTCATTGTAATCAATATACAAACGGCACCAGCAATCGAGAGGCACCGAAAAACCAATCTGTTTATTAAAATCGCAACACTGACCCCGCAATAAACGCAACAATTTTACCACAAACGATATCAGTCATGCAATTGAACCGAATCGAAATCATCGATTCATTGCGCGGTATCGATTTATTATAAAGAAGAGAAAAAAAAAATGCACCGACCACCTGCATTCTGTAGGCATCGCCTCGATATCTTGTTACATCGACACCTCCAACGGTATCGAGATTATTACAGACAATTACTCCAACGATCGATTCTGAAAAATCGATTTAAATATATCTAAGTGACAGTGCTAAATTGTGGTGAATAGCCCCCGTTATTTCGTAAGGTCGCTTTGCGGGAGTAAAAATCGATTGTTTAATTCCATACATAATAAATTAAAGTGCGTATTGCTGCGTTTCTGCGTAAAACAAAACGCTTTAGTTTGCGGCCAGTGTGTTACCTTTTTTTCTTTTATTGCAAAAATGACTCATTAAAAAAATCTTAAACTTTTTTATAGATAGGTTACTAAAATGATATTGCTTGAAGAGCGTAAATTAATGCGAAGAGGCCAAGAATTGTATGAATTTAGTAGAATAGTCTAGTTAGATTTCTATTCTGATAAGATTCTGCGGGTTCTCACGTGGCTTCTTGGACAGTTTACGAGCTTTTAAATAATCTTAGTAACGTCTATGAAATATTCTCTGAATTATCCATTAATTTCGAATGCATTTGCAGTACAGTAAAGTGCAGTCGTTTCTTGAAAACCATTAACTTACTCCATTCGTATACAGCTTTCAAAGTGTGGTTGGCAGAGCTATTAAGCAATTACCTGTACACATTTCACCGAGGGTATTAATCGAACTTATTATGAGATTGCTCACAATGTATTCCCTGATATTTATAGAGCGTTTTGTAGCGTTTATATATCCTTGAAAAATATAACGGTTTATCTACGTAGTCGGGTCTCTATGCACAATGGCACATTGTAGAGTAATTAGCTGAAAACTAAAGCGTGCTTGCCACGTCAGTGCTAACTACGTCGTTGCTTGCCATGCAGGATGAGGGTCAAAAGTTTGCTCTTTCGCAGTAAAAATTAAATATACTTAAAGATATACGTATGTGTCATAAAGAATGACTCCTTCACTTGGTCAGGGTTCAGACGTACCTTCTTCGATCATAAATATATTTTTTTCTTTTACTTACTTCGTTTATAACTTAGAAACTCACCGAAAATGCCAACTGAACACTAGTCCACAGATGTACCATACAATTGTATAGAAACAAGACTAACTCAATAATCCGGAGCAAATAGTTCGGCGGCACTCAGTCAAAGTGAGTTGACACAGTCAGGTACATTCTCGTAACCGGTTGTAAAATCTGCAATGTTGACTTTTCACACAATCTCGATGACAGTGAGGCTTTTGTGCTCCAGAAATGAGGTTATTCTGGATTCGTAACAGTGCAATGCAACCTTCGAAGTACACACTTACGATTACTTTTGTTTTTAAAGTTATAAATGACGGTCATCAAGGTTTGTGTTATGCTACTGTATATCTGTATGTTATAGCACTTATAACGATGAACTTTGACTTAAAAAAAATGTCTAAACTTCAGAATTAAATGTTATTGGATTTAAACCTGGAACGCTCAACATGCCTGAGAATGCTTCGTATATGCCAGCATTTGTATTACGCGGAGTTTGCTCAGGCCAAAACAAAACAGTATCAGTAGTTTCTCAGAATTCAGTCAAAGCCATTTAAATAAGATTAACAATATTTATAATGAATTGATGTTGTTGTCCTACGGCACCTCGCTCACTACAAGGCCGCGCCATGCCTCCCTGCCTTCCACAAGTCCAGCCTCGCTCCAGTTCAGTACAACAACTCGTAACTCACCGACGTCATGATTGCCCTGGACGCCCACGGGTCTGCTTTCCGTTCGCATGTTAGAATGCGATTGGCGCCGAAAATTTAATCTATTTTGTTGAAAGTTTTTAGTGGAAATCGAACCGGCAGTATTTTGATTTGATACTATAGTGCAGCAATTCTCATAGCCAGAGTACCTCGTGCCTCTCTCTCAATCGTAACCATGTGTCGCCTCGTCATCATAGAGAGAGATATGCACTCCGACCATAACTCACTGCGACTACATAATGCGTAGTACAGTACGTGGTACGTGTACAGTCGGCCAAGTATCTGGTAAGATCCCTAAGGTTGAAACTCAGATGTATGTCATTAGACATTAAGATCCATATTTTACTTGTCACAGCTATAACACCTTAACTTAACCTAAACTTAATGATGTTTTCTGTGACACCGGTGGTATATAGATGGTACAAAGTTTGGCACCCATTCCAAGTCAAACTGAGCCATGTTGTGATGATTGACGCTACATTGATCACAATAACACGAACGAAGAGTGGGAGAAATACAGGAATGGCAACATATTTTATTGTTCCGTACACTCTATAGTTTTTAATCAAGCGTGATCCCTTTTTATGAGAAACAAACTTCTTTTTCATATTTATACCAACCTAATACTTTTTACTAAAAGACTTTGTACGTGCGTAACTCCGTTTGAATATAGAACGCCTTTCGACAAACACTATGGATGTGTGCGTAGTCTAAATTACTGGCTCTATATTTGCATACCGTCTTTGTCGTGTGTTCCTCATATTTGACATACGGATATGCTATTTATGGTCTCATTGGGTAAACCGCTTTAATTTATTTTGAACTGGTAAACTGTAATGTATGAGTCACGTGTGTTAATCCATTACGGGTTAGGCTGATGTAACTGTCATTCATAATTACTGACCACAAGGTGATAGGTAGTGAGAATGTCAACACTATGGTTTCGACACACCATTTCGTACGCAGGTTACCCCAGGATGTTTCCTCCTTCGCAAGACAACTGTCGAAATACGCTTTGTGGGGAAATGACGGCTATAGGGTTTTTTTAATACAGTATGTCGGTAGCTGGTAATTTTCCGATCTATGTCAGAGATATGATAATTTGTAGTTTTTTAACCAGAGAAGTTTTCATTATCAAATATAGTATTAGTATTATTCATGATCGAACATTTGCTTGGTAGAGCATTATTTTAGTATTTACAATGACAAGATTTCTTTTAAAAACGTCAACGTCAACGAAACAAACTCATCATGGAATAAAGTAGTTGCATCTCTTTCGTTTCCCACTATATTTGAGAGAAATATTTTTTCAGAAAACTCCTGTATACTGTTATGTTTTACGGGTTCTTTTAGTAATGTAGGCACACCTCAATCGTGTGTCTGTGTGTGTAGCGTGTGTTCCCATTCATGTGTGTGTGTATTCACATATATTTCCAAAAAACAGCGTAGGACGAAACGCCGGCAAACTCAGACTACATTTTTACATTCATGCCGCATAAATCATACTTTGGACCAATTTATCATTATAAAGGGTGTTTTCGCTTATTAATTCCACCGAGATCGTGACGAATCGAAGATTTTTTTGGTTCCAAAAGAACAGGAACAGGACCGCGGAGCTCCGGGCATTGCGTTCGGTACATTGATAAATGATCTCAGAAAGCCACTGTTCGGGGAACCACGAAAAACTTAATTAAATAATATCGAGCCAGGTGGCAGTGTGATGTTTACTTCTCTTGCTATACAGAGGTGAACAACAGAGACAGACAATCAGGACAGGCTAGCTAAAAAAGAGTAGACAGTTGCATTGTGCATTTCAGTAAAAACCAGGTGAGAAAACCTACTCACATTTTTTTTGTGCAAGTTACAGCAGTCAAACACCGAAAATTACTTTTGAATTATGCATTCTTCTTCAAATATAGTACAAATGTTTATCACTGTCGTTCCAGGCGCGCAGAAACTTGAAGAGGTAGCAGAAAAAAGACGAAGTACTCCAACAATAACTGACAAAAGAATAAAATCTGAAAATCCTAACAAGTACATAATAGAACTAAATAGCTTCGAAAATTAACTGTATCAATTGTTTTTAAAGGAATTTTCACGGCTAATCAGGACGGAAGTCAGTCAAACGGTACGTACACAATATATAAATATAGTTATTATGTATATATCTATTATGAATATTCCGAGACAAAAATTTACATACTTATTACTACTATGTTTTCAAATCAACAACAAAACGTTTGCCGCCATTTCACTAAACTGGTGCATAAAATTTGAAATAAAGCATTTTTGTAATGAAATGAATAAACTTTTGGAATATTCAACGGTTCACTGACCATAGACCACGAGACAGCAGAGCGTTGGAATAAGAGGATATTTCGAGAAAGTTTACAATTTTATTTCTTTGGACCAAATAATCGTTATATGTGACCAAATATATGTAATAAATATCAATTTGTTCATAGAGTTTGACAGTTCAGATGTAATCATTAGGTACAGAAAAAAAGAGCAAACATAAAATTTAATAAAAAAAATATTAGGTAAGAGTCGATTGGCAATACCGTTAATTACAGAAATAAAATTTGATAAAAAATTGTTAAAAATTTATTCGAAGGGGGTGTATTTTACCATAAACTCTGTCTACTTACCAGGCGATGTATCACGAAATTGAAACTAGTAAAATTTTCTCACTCGATGAAAACCACACGCACACACACATACAGAAAAAGTTCCCAGAGCACATTACACATTGATTTAATCCGCTTTCAGACATTTCACAGTTTGTGTGTAATTACAGTTTCATTCTGTGTACTTTAAATGGTATAATTTGGTGCTGTCAGCATGTTTCGCGTTGCGTTACTTGTGGTGCGTGACACGTGGTAGGTAGGTGCCGCTGATTTAATTTTGCACTTATTTGTGAACGAGCTGGCAATATTGCCGTGGCAGGTGGCAAGTGCCGGCGTTGTTGGTACATACTTGTTTCGTTCTGAATAAGTGGTTCGTTATTCGCAACTAGGGACTACATATCGAGCACTCATATAGTTACCTAAAATAGGAAAAAGGTGCGTAGGCTGACTAGCTTCCAGATGGTCAGAGGATGTAATAAAGACGGCAGGATCAACCTGGACCAGATGCGCCGAGGATAGAGAACAATGGAGGAGCACGTAAAAGGCATACGTCCAACAGTGAACATCAACATGCTGAAGACGAAGAAGAGAAAAAGTCTACTAGACATGACAGGGGGTTCCTCCTTCCCCCTTTGACAAAGAAGCTTTCCGAACTGATGTTGTTGATTTTTTCCAAGTATTGTTTTAAAGTAATTACAATAAAATAGCAATAAAACAAGTTAAGATAAAATTAACATATTGCACCCTTATTTTGTGGCCCAACTAAATTCCTATACTGTAAAATACCTACCGTGACAATAACCAGAGACTAAAACCAGTCCTTAGAATGGTCTTAAAACTCAATTAAACATTTTAACCGAATCGCGCGTCGTCGTTTCTTGTCCTACATACTAAGGTAGGTAAGGTAATCTTTATATCTAAATATTATATACTACATACCTAATAGGGTACTTAATAGGGGTCAGAGCATCTGTCTCTAAGCAGACGATGGTCGTATGTATTTACATTTTTTTTAAACAAGGTGAACAAGCGTTTGGCCACCTTCGTGCCTGATGTTAAGCAGCGATGTAGTCTACGGTGCAGCACGCTTGTTCATTAAGTACCTATTTACGAGTGACTTGAAGACCTCCAAACTATACTGCGCTGGAAACACAGACTCCGGCAAGACATTCAATTTTAATATCCCGTGAAATAGTTATTTCCAAATGTCTAACGCAATGCAATGTTTACCAAGAATAGGCAACATCCGACAGTCAAAAATGAATTATGGCTAAATAAATAAATTAGGTAACTTTTTATTGCACACTCGTGTCTAACGAGTAATAAAATAAACCTCATCAGCTTAGCGCTACGTTTTTTACGTTCCTTCTGATTTTTTTATTGATACCAAAAGCAAATATAAAAAAAAATAACGAAAGTGCGTACGACAGTGATGTACGTCATTATCTTTATTAAGTAATAATAACATAGTTAGGTCCAACCACAGAATTTTGAAATCAGTTAGGTAGTTCTCACTAAGTGCTAATTTTAGAGGTTCGTTAAAATAATTTTGATGCTACGAAAAACAATAAAAAAAGCGAAAGTGCGTAAGAAACTGGAATCTCTTAATAATATTAATATGTAAATAGGCAAAGGACTCGAATGCTCAAAGGTAAAACATCACTCTTAATTATAATTTTTGAGTCGAGCGATAAATCAGCGAATATGACGTTTTCATTCCACAAGCAATAAAGTTAACGAGCTACGAATTATTTTGATTGGCTCACTTACTTACGTTGTACTTTTGTGCACAACTTGCTAATTGAGCCATCAACTTATCATCTTTTTATATCGCTACTGAATAGGTAGGGTAGGTAACAGTGGAACACGCAGGATGTTTCTTTTAACGTAAAGCTGGTACCAAAATCTTGCACAGCCTGTTATTTTGTACTTATCCTGTATATTACTTAGTTCCCATCCTATAGGCATTTTCGGATTGATTTTCATGACCCTCCAACTGAAGCCAAGGCTTAAGCTGCGCTCCATTGAGTTCTATCCTTATCTAGATACTTACTAAAATAGTGAGATAGGACTATACAATTATCAGCTATCATCAGCCTGAATTCGTCTTCTGCTGCAAATTGTACCAACGCAATCGATCCTCAACTCTTCTCATACAGTCCAGCCAGCAGTTATCCAAAAGTCCAACGTGTCGTACAATTATAGATGTAGAATACTTCGATAGTGTATTTCGAAATTCCTAAGATGAGCCGATAGGAATCTGCTAAGCCATTGGTAAGTCCGTCACACGCCTTGATTCACTGTAATTTATTTAGTGGCGAATTAAAGTTTTTTCTTTATACCTTATACCGAATATCTGTCTTCAGTCAACAGGCGTGCATTAATATCGAGGGCGTAACACCGAAAGTGCCTAATGAAAAGTTGAAACACGAAGAAGTCGATAATTATTTTCTCGTCCACATCCAGCCAGCCCAGCGACTGATGAGTGATGGACAAGAGCAGCCTTTCTGACAGTTTAATGCGAAACCCCTTAAGGTTTCTTCGCATTTTTTTCCATTAAAAATCGTTTGAGTTCAACTACGTGGGTGCTGCATTGTGCAGGAATTAAGATATACACCACTGATGTATACTGAGCTTCGTTACGAAGGAGATTATTATAAGCTTCTGTTGTTCGCATACCAAAATGGTGAACTCGCCGTGACCCCGACTGTATCTTTACAATATTACGATAATTACATGAGTTTCCTGAAATCGAAACCTATCACCAAAAGTTAAGCAACACTTTGATGTAATTTGGGCAAAGAGAAATGCGGAAGATAATAATATGTTTTAAACAATTATGAAACGAGTTGTGCATAAAACTGTCTAAAATAAATATTAGCGTTTCACACATGTGTATACCAATAAATGTGCAACAAACATAAACACACACTGAAAAATATGCAATGCAATTTCAAGTTTCGGCTAAAGAATTGTTATGAATTTATTATCACGCTCGAATACCTGACTAGTACTAGTAGTTACTAAAAAAGACAGCCGGCACTATCCAAAACTGTTTTTTTCAAAGGTACGTAGACCAAATTATGTGTATGTATGCTGAACAGAATCTAAGTCTAAGGCTATTGGGTCCTAGTCTAACACACTTGGTGAACTGTGGGTTAATATCTAGATGTAGCTAGTATCTCTTTCTAGGATTGCCAGTGCAAGTGTAAACATAATATGATACTAAATAACCATTACTAGTCGATTTCGTTTATAAATGTTCGTCAAGAAATAATAAATTTCTGCATATTCACAAAATCTGCATAAATTTACAAAACATGCACAATAAAATCGATTTGATGTCATTGATTTGATTTTATCACTACTAAAATTGATTTTTAAGAAAAACATTCAGATCAAATTCATTCACCTGTTACATAAATTATATTATAAGAATCCCTGATTATCCGGATTTATAGGTGATTAATCATCAACATTTATTGGATTATATAACTTATGCCATTTGAGAATTAGGTCTCGATTCATAAAACCGTCATCGACTACGTCGCTGATGCAGCAGCCAAAAGAAACGATTGAGGCAAACATAAATTCTCCGACAAATTTCAAAGCGGGATAAGTAGAGGCACTTGCTAAACTAATAGGATTAGAATTCATCGGCCTATTACCAATTAAATGGATACACTCCTGGTGAAATGTGGAAAAACCCTCTGAGGGTTTCTTCAGCGAGTGACCGTTGAGAAGTCAAAATTGTCATAAAAGAGAATAACAACCTTTCAATTGTATATACATAGTAGACCTTAAACTCGCAATGTGATTTTTATACAACAATGACTTAACATACGTTACATTGTTAGTTCTAAATTACCTATCGAATTTGTATTTTATTAATGCTCTGTAATCAAACGTTTCACAACCATCCTGCCTGATGTTAAGCAGCGATGAAGTCTACGACGTAGCACACTTATGCACAATGATGTACAAATTGTGAACAAGATATGATCTTCTTGCTATTTACAGGAACAATAGATCAAAAAAATCCTTAAATGTAGTTTTATTTCAACAAATCTCTATATTACTACAGGTTCATAATAAGTAAATTTCAAAACAATTTTTATGTTTGAAAAAAAAGGACCTTTAAGGGTCAATATTCATGAGTGTATGCCTATAAGCATGTTTGATTAACACCTTTTATGTGGAAATTACTTAAAAAGAAACACATGTCTCTAGGCCTGCTTTTACGTTTTAACAGAAACACTTTTTTTTACGACGTGATATAATTTTATTAGCTCACAATAAGCTCGAAAAGTTGAAGGTTGCTTCGCGACACCAAATTAATAAACATGAATCTACATGTATATATAAAAATTAATCTCATTTTTATGACAAAGAAACCTATATAACAACGTCCTTAAACCCAGAAGGGTACGCCGATATTAATGTTACAAGTCATTTATTGTTTGCCAAATAAGATCGGAGGCGGGGTACTATCGGCAAGAGAAATCTTTCCAGGCACACCTTTCAACTTTTACCGATTCATTGTTGTAAAATTAGGGTAATATCATTCGAACGTATAAGGACTGTGTAGTGAGCGCCGCACTGCATAATATATTTTATGTTACTGATGCCAAGATCGATGTACAGTCGCTTACGAGTTTCCTGTGCCATTGTGGTTGGGTAAGATGATATGTTGTACCGATGTTACATTGGGAACTGAGTATTTGTACACGTAATACTATTATGTTGGCAAACATAATGATTCCGCATACCGTAAGGTGTGTGAACGTTATAACGGTAAGCAAATGCCATCCCTTATCACATTGGGTTTAAGCACCCTTAGTGGAAATTAATCAGTTTTGGGATTCAATGTTTATTGCATTATGAGACGTTCCGAAGCCTGTTTATAGGCTTCTTTGTCACTGATATTTGAAGTGTGATGGTGACAAGTGACTTTTACGAGTAATAGCATGAATAGATAGCAGTTTTATTTTTTTTTGCAAAAGGAAATTTTGACCACGGCAGATCGTGCTGTTAGTCTCAAGGTTGAATGATCTCTAGTGACATTCTTCCTCTTTATCAGCCCATATTTGTCCACTGATGGACAAAGGCCTTTCCAATTGCACGCCACATTCTTCTTTATTATTGTATTTCTAAGCTATTTATGTTACTGTTTAACATTTATCCCGGTTGCCTATCCCGCGGGGTCTTTAGTAAGACTTGAATATGTAAATAGCTATGCCTAATCTACAATACGCCTCTAAGACACCTCTAACTGGAGAGCCTGACACTTATTCTACTTATTATTTCATATCAACATGTATTTACCCTGACAATTTATAATGACAAAACAAAAAAATTAAACAAACAAAGCAATTATACTGCAAAACAAAAAAAACAAACGTGAGAACGACCGCTCAGGTTCACCAAACCACCGCCATCCACATACCCATAGAAAGGCTTCGATTCGTCACATGTCACTTTGAACGTGGAACGATTTCCTATTTTGAACTTGACCAATTGTCCGTTGGAGATGCAAAGTAGGGGACATGCGCATCAGGATCAAACCCAGTTTTAGTAGAAACTCCTTTTAAGTATGTTTATGCCACCAGTCAATGATTTGTTTGGGTGCGGGAAGCTATAGCCGATTTAGATTCTGAGAACGCTCTCGAGCCGTTAAAGAAGGCTCGCAAATACGGTTCGTGAATACTGCATACTGCAGCTTCATAATGAGTTCGTGTACTCATTGTCTTAAGACCTAAATAGAAAAGCGGGAATTATATTACACTGTGTTATGTTTATGTTTTTTATTAAGTATTTTTTTGTAATATTTATGTTTTGACATACATTTAATATTCCCAAAACTATTAAGTAGGACAAATCATTACAAAAAATACCTTCAATGTGTTATTATTAGTATAAATGTGTTATTAATTTGTCTCACTAGAGGCTAGGTTAGTCAATTATTTAGTCAAATATTAATCCACAGCACTCAAATCACACACAACCTTATCATTTGCGAGGTTCATATCTACAATTTATCGTAGCTGTTGTTTTACTGTTTCACACTATTACATAGTAACGTGATTTTAATCAGTTGTGTTTCATCATAAATTGGTAATGAACTATTTAAAATTAATTTGCTAACACATGAAATACGTTGTCAAATAACGAAAACTGACATATGACACCGGTCAAATGTGCTCACAGTATTAATTAAATGAACCTTGAAAAAACCTCAATAGGAAGTCACACAAAAATGTGAACCAAATCCGCAACAACATATTATAATATGAAAAGCCACTTACTTAATCCACTTTTACATTATAAATCTTTATTCACAGTTCACATATCAGTGACAACATCTCCGCATTCATGACCAAATGTGTATGAAACCGAAATAATATATCAAAGTCCGAAAACCAGATTGCCAACTTAATATTTATCTGATTGTACTTAAGATTATGTCAATTTAATGAAGTAATTTTCTTGAGGACATCTCGTGTCGTTTCTTTACGAGGGGCTATTTGGGAGATTTTCGTGATTTTGTGTCTTCTTTATATATTTTTTTTTGGTGAAGGTTTAGATCGGATGGACCGTAAATTTTTATTAAAAAAAATAAATTATAAACGTATGTACGAGAGTGAGGGTGTGGGTGATTTGTTAGGTGTCAACGTGCTAGACTAATTAATTCATGCTGATTAACATGTTGTAAAATGAATTCATGTTCTTCGTTTGACCATGGTCAAATTTAATGCAGTTTAGTAAAAGAGCAGAAAATTTGTTTAGATAATAAAAGCACCTATGAACTTGTAATATTTTAATAAGACACACCTCATTAATTCACTGAATTTTAATCACAAGAGCAATGTTTTTTTTTTATTTCATTTTTCGAACGTATTCTCAGGTGTCGTTAGTAACGTATTGATTTAAATAGAGGTTAATTTACTTTTTAATTCTTCTAAAAGGGATAGCCCTTTTATAGGAAATATACAGAGATAATTTAATGCATGATATTGCAACTTCTTTTTTATAACAAGATAAATTTTTCCTCAACCTAAAACTTTCACAACAAAAAAACATTAACAATAAAAACTATACCAACATAACCAAATGCTGTAAGTATGATATGCGATTATTTTTCGTCGACACAATACGTTGTGTATTGAGAATTCGATAAACAAAAGTCGCAGGTCAATCTCCAGTCGATTTGCGCCGTCAATGTTATTGATACTGCAGTCTTTGCCTGTTAACAAAGACTCCAAAAGAGTATTAAAAAAAGAACAACAAGGAAATTCATTTAAACTGCCTACAACCTGTCGTGTTGGACACGAGGGGCCGAAAGGCGCTCCCAATCTGTCATCGGGGTATCCTGCAAGAAATATTTAAATAAAATACCTCAGTGTGAGATGGTTGCGAAATTCACATTTGGTTCCGTAGTTTTCGTATGTTATACTACATTGCCGAGTCAATATTCATACCTTAAACGTCAGGTAGTGTAGCTCCCTTCAGACAAATTCCAAGACATCGATTTTTCTTTGATCAGAAGTAAAAATAAGTTTTTAATTTCATAATGATAAAACAGGTACCTATACTCATTAACTAAGATAAGGTAACTGTATATTTAAAACGACAGCAAAAAGTATGATTTAGATCGTCTTCTGCCTTAGTAGGTACGTCAGATCTGTTCGGCCCATTGATTTTGGGCATAAGAGAAGACCTTGGTACGCAATATGAACTGATGTGATTTAGAGTCTGCACGCGCGCGTCCTTCTTAGCGCAGTCACAAAGGCTAAATTGTATAACTCTAGCTGTCAACCTCTATGCATATGAATTGAATTATAAATAATATCGAAACGGAGTCGCAACCAATGTGATTGGGATTGAACTTTGATTCGATCTTATTCTGCATGGAATTTAGCACGATTATGGCGAGTTATTAATGACTGACCATGATATTTAAAAAATAATATTTAGTGCACTTCATGTTTGAGAATAGACGATTTGGTAATTGGATTTTTTTTTGGGTAAAATGAAATGTCATCGCACTTTTTTCTTGTACAAAGTCATGACGAAATGATACAAGTTTAGGAGAGCAAATATGACATTTTATTCTTACGGAACCCTGAAAAAAATTAGGCGTAAGTTAACAGTGCGCAGTCACGCTACCTTGTTAACCCGTTGGATGCAAACGTATTATTATTGAGTATTATTTTAAAAGAATAATGTAGAGACGTTTCAAGTTTTGGAAAAGATTTGTTTAGTAAAATACACATATTAAATTATTGCTGCGCGGTGCACGCATGCTTGGGATCGCGGTTTTGTTTTTGTTTGGTTGATGTAAGGTTTGTTTATCAATTAATGTTTTTATGGCCGATACTTTTACGACTGGACTAAAAAAACACCTCTGTCACATGGAGACAAGATGCTTTTTGGGTCACTTTTAGCGTGACAGTCGGAATTTCAGCGAAAGACGACCAGCCATAATATCTCCATTGAAACTACATCTTATGAAGACACGATAACTGCTGGATCACTTGTCTTGTGCATTACTCAAGACTGCAACACGTTGTCAGCCAACGATACGACCGCAACCCAACTATCGAGCATCTTCAGTTAATTTCTGCGCAACTCGAAGCACGATTAATGCTAGTTACGAAACCCAGTGTATATCTTGCGATATGTAAAACATGCGTGAAGTTGTTCACATGTTGCTTTTTCAAAGAAAAATATACACTAAAAAGTCACGACCTTGCATCATCATACACATGACAACCCGCGGACGTCGTCGTGTGGTCGACTCAAGCACCGAGTTATTTTTTAATCAAACAATGTTTGCTTTAGGTTTTTTGGGAGCAGTCGGGCAATTTTTTTTTTGTCGCTTAAAAAAACACTTCATACTCTACTTGAGATGTCTTGAGGTCTAACAATGGAGGCAGGAAGTGATTTGAGCGTTTTGTGTACCCACGCTCGCTCGTTTTACCAAACGTTCGTATCGGAGTATTACGACACTAATGTTTTGTTACTATATAAACGTGTTGTCGTGACTCTGTCTGACCTATGGTATTAAATAAAGACAGAACGAATTTAAATGTTGATCATAAAGTAGCCACTTGCTGCGTGTTATCGATTTACCAATTAACATAGGTTGAAATGGACTGCATCTGAATTTCTGTAATTTACCTACATACATACATGGTTTGACATCTTCTCAAAACACAAAAAAATACGCTAAGTTCATACTTATTATTCAAATAACATGTAATTTTATTTCACATAAAGCGCTTTGGTAACATGGCAAGTTCTTCTTGTAATACAACACAAATTGTAATTAACATTTTGTTAAGTAAGTTATAGTACAGTAGTTATTGCATTGCAAATTATTACACGTGACCCCACTTATGGTTATCTGGAAAAAATCGTTCCGAGGTCACAAACTTACCATTGTCAATTTTATAATATTTGTAATCACCTTAAAAGGATAGATTCATGCATTGCATGCAACTTTTTCTTGGAAAATCTAACAAGATCTTACTTTGCCTTACCTAGCCATCCTTTCCTCTCTACCTGACCAATTTTATCAGTATAGTTCTTTCTTCTCCACCTAACCGGACCCATTACGTCACATTTATACTGTCTTTCGTAATCAAATGCCACTTAAATAGGTTACTTAATTAGTCATGATTCAAGTGCAAGTCAATCATTTTATAAAAAAAAACATAATGGTAAATTACTTTTTATGATCATCCAATTTCATTATAACCGTTTATCCCACATCAGTGTAGAGTTACTGAAAAGACTTGTCTTTTGACCGTTCAATCGAGCGCTCGAAATAACTTAATTTGGGTTCGCCTCACTTCATTACTTACCAAAATCGTAGAGTATTTTTTCACTGATCCAATTAACTGATTGTTGTTGTTGTTCTTTTTTTTTAATGCCCTGTTTTCCTTCTTAAAGTTACGAATTGGTTTCCAGATGAATCAACAGTGCAAGGTGTGCGGCGAGCCAGCGGCCGGTTTCCATTTCGGCGCTTTCACGTGCGAGGGGTGCAAGGTATGTTCAATTGCTATGTAAATAAATTTAGAAAAATGACACTGGCAAATGGGAATCGGCCGCGTATATGTATAGTTAGTTACGCGATAGATTCTAATTTCTCATGTTGGAGAAATAATATATACTTATATACGACGGAATCGGCACAAATGAAACGAATCTGTACAGCACATACTTATTATGTATTACATAATAATGTGTACGAGTGTATACACCGCTAGAGCAGAAATCCCTAGAAAGGTTCCCGATAAGTAAACTGGTATTTACTGGGTGCACGTCTCAATGTCACGTCATTGTTACTACACATTGAGGTTTAGATTAATGTGCTTGATACCTATACATACGTAACGTGCTTGTGATACAGTTTTTTTTTTCAACACATTGGCAAACCAAAAAGGTTATCTTCACCATAAAAGCGAAACAGTGCACTTCTCACAGCTTAGCACGGCCGTTCTTGAATCGAATCAATCTCAATCGATATGGAATCGACGTGTGAATCGAGCGACAGACGGGTCGGCGACGCGGGACACCGTCTGTAAATCTTGCTGCCATATCGAGTAGTTCGCACTTCGCCTTATTCGATCATTGCGAGCATGTGCTTCAAAACAGAGCACAAAGTTTCTGTTCGGTTTTTTTTTTCGTTGTAAATTGTTCAACATAGAGACTTGCCGTTTCACTATGTTTTGTAGTACTTCAATTCGAGCGGTAGTTTTCAATTGTCAAAGTTAGGTCTCGCCATTTTGAATTAGTGTGACGTCACGAGCAACCGATAAGAGTGGAGTGTTTAGGTCGACTTTCTGTTGGAAGGTTGAAGGTTCTTGTTCGACAGTATATGTAAAGGTAGTGTCATTGGGATTATTTATCAGTCTATTATGAACTGCACAAGGGCTTCAACATTTTCAGATTCCTCCTATACTCATTAAGTAATACGTAAAATACAGATTTTTTTTTAAACACACGAAACATAATTACTACCATTTTGTCTGATGTTACGCAGTGATGTGGTCTACAATGAAGCACACTTGTTAATTAGGTACCTGTTAATTTAAGGGAACTAAATAAACGTCACTTCAATTATGAATCCATTTAAGCTTTTTTCATACTTCAGAAGTAAAAGGCAACAACTTAATCCCCATGTGTACTTATATCACGTTTGGCACGTGTAATATGAATAGAATATTATCTAAAATGTACTGTACTAAGAAATGTTTCGCTAACTAAACATTTACGGTCGTCATAACAATATTATCCTAACTTAATTCTACTGTCCAAACTAAATAACTACTACGTATTTTGACACTCGAAAGCTGCAACATATTGTACATAAACAAAATTAACATCCAAAGAATCTGCTTCTTATTTTATTTCCTACGTAATAGAGCTCAGTTTTCAATCGCTAGTTTAGATTTGCTAGCGAAGATTAGAATTGGCGAGCGATGTCTAGATTTTTTTTTCGCCTAATGTGATAGTAAAATACTTGAATTAAAAATCAACAGAATTCGTAACAGTACTAATGTTAGTTTGCCGTCAAAAAAATATGGTGTATTATTAATATTGACTCTACATTTGTGTGTGTTTTTCTTAAGGTGTATTATCAAGGAACGTTAAGAGAGAGAGGCAAGTATAGTGCATTCGCTGTTTAATATATACTAGATAGTCTAACATATTGTGTTCGTTTAGTAAGTCACTAGAGAAGGATAGAAGAACAGGCTATCAAATATATTCTAAAAGGTAATGAAGAGTACATGACATTGAGAAATAATTTCCACTTGTTTCAGTAAGACTACTTAGAGATAAACAAACTTGTGTAATTTAAATTTTCGATATAAATGACATTAATTTTGAAATCAGTATGTTAGTGATCTTAACTGTCGGTTATAAGAGCTTACTTTATCAGCAATGGAATACTCCATTTCTTGAATTTTACTTCGTTTTAGGTCTATAGTACCTGAAAAACATTTTATTTAGATATATTAGGATAGGTGTAAACAATTTCAAACTTGAAAAGCCCTTCTCAGGAAAAATACGTCCCTGCAAAGACATAAATGCAATAGTTAAAGATTTAGAAAGGCCGTTGTATATTATTATGTCTGTATGTTGTACAGAAACACTTAACTGTTAGAGGTTGGACTATGAAGAAGTTTCAAGTGGCGAATTTTTAACTGCAAACACGCAGGAAACAATGGAACTCAAACACTGCCTTGGAATGCGACTTGTTAAACCAATCTATTATATTTCAACGAGATTCACTGGCATTTGGAGTGATGCTTGACTGTTAAAGTGTATAGAGCAAGAGCGTAAACATTTTCATTCACTAGTATTTCATACAATTGAATTAACGGACACGTACAAAAAAAATACGTGCCAGAGCCGAGAACTGAACTCAGCTTACTCCTCACAGTACCCAACTATTATATCTTGGATGCTAACAGTAAAAATAAACGTCCCTGATGACGTCATATCCGATTGTCCAATTTTGTCCTACGGTACTTGGATTTTGTTCACTCGTTGAACTCTTTTCTTAACGTACACATTTTTTCCGCGTCAGTATTTGATGCGTCGCGAATAATAAAGTACTTTATCAGCATCAGCTCATAAAGTACTTACTTATCAAATAAATATCTCATTTTTTATTTATTAAACTGATAGAACGGTACTAAATACTCATTGTTTTATACTATTTTCTACCTTAAATATCTTGAATTAGGTAACCATGACAGGCTTAGGTATTATTATATTGTTTTGTGGTAACTACAGAGTTACTAGGATTTAATGCTGGATAAATAGCCAGCTTTATATCCTAATAACTATATCTATAAACATATTATAAAATTACTTCGTCCTTATTATAAGGACTATTCCTTATCTTCCAACGGCATTCGTTTAAATCCATTTTGCAAAGAAAAAACTTTTTTAATTATGTATAAGCTTGTTAATAAACGGTTGAGACTCGAAAACAAGACCAATAAATAATTTTGTAATCTATTCTAAATATGGCGTGTGGGTGTAAAACAATAGTTTCGCTCTCGATTTTATTCGGCGATATATTAAAAAGAACGGAGTTTTTAATTAAAAATCTCGGGTGTTTTATACGGTGTCAAGTGCATTTTTTATTTTCATGAATGGTTCCGTATGTTTGGGTAATTTTACAGATTTGACCAATTATTGGTAAGAATATTTAGTTTATATTCTTTACCAATCTATCATATGAATATATGTAATAATCATATTATTCCGTTTGCAATCATATAATGAATAGCAGCCAAGAATCTGGGCGTCCTCTCAAGGGTGCGACGGTACTCTGGCTTCACACGGGAACAGAATTGTCAGAATCGTACTCGTACGAACAAAGTACACTTCGAATTTCTAGTATGGATCTTCGAAAATACAAGCTTGGTGATATTTACCACGCTGATATTTTCCGGCTAGAAACAATGGAGAAGAAGACGTCCTAGAAGATTTGTAGGTGACGGTAAACCCTAAACATTTGTAGAAACTAACTTAATATATTTCAAGCTGATGAATAATTAGTAAATGAGTGTTACACCTAATTACCTATTAAATATTTGAAGGTAATCTGAAGTAAAAAAAGTAGTCTGAAGTTTTAACAGACATTGCGTTGTCAGTTTTCTATACTAATACTATGCTACTACAATATAGAGGTAAGTATGTACTAACTAACCTACACCTTCTTTCTACGTAGACTTTGGAAATTACTATATTTATGTATTTTCCTATCAGTTTTTGATAAGGAATCCAAATTGTTATCTAAAAATTAGTATTCGAAAAACATTTATTATCTTCTTTTTTTTTCATAATATGTCGCATTAGAAAGGGGAACTAGGTGATACAGATTTCGTATTATATAGTCTAATAAAGTAGACTTAGTTGGTGGAATTTCAATGAAGCAGTAGCTGTTATATATTATTATGACTCATTTGTCTAATATATTGATATTATTTTTTTATTCAAATATGTATGACAGTGGGCAATACTTTATGGTTATTATCTTTTCAGCCATTTTTATTTTTAATCATTAGAACTGTGGCACACCTAGGTCTTATAATAAGGCGAATATAATTCATTGCTTAATTTGTTAAAGATAATGTATGAAATTGAACGCAGATATCCCAATATTTATTGCCATACGGATTTGCATTTCATAAAGTTTATTTCATGTGAACGTAAAAATTCTACTAATTCAGTACTCAGTGTAAGGTGATTATTCCTGTTTTATTCCATTTTGTCTTATTTTTTCATCGTGCCTACATGTGAACTTTTGTTTTTGAAAAATAATGGAAGTACTGGTGAGTACGTTTACAAAAAAGCTAAGAAGAGAAATAAAAAAACTTCATATTGTAGTAATTAATTTACGAAATAGACTAGAATCCTTATGCAAGTAAATGTTTAACAGCAATACCTCTTTTTACAAATTCTGATTTGCTATTCTTCCAGTTCCAAATATACGTACAATCCGCCTAAAATTCGTTGCCTTATATTGTCATTAGGATAATTGTGATTAATTTTTAACTGGCACACTGTAATACTTTTGATATGTAAACTTTATAGTAAGTTCATAGTGCTTTTAATGACATAGATATATGACATCAAATTCACTTTCATCGCCACACCCCACGGAACCCTAAACCAAAGGCAACGCTCCCGAATTTCCAGGCGAGCCGAACAATTTTATTGAAGAGTGTGCAAATTACACGGTATTGATAGCGACGTGCTTAATGATCGCCGGATCACAGCACTCAGGAAGCTTTCCCTTATATCCCTTATTATTTTAATGTGCATTGAACGCATAAATCGACTGGTATTTTTGCGCGTGACGTGAATGTAGAGTTCGGTGCTCTCGTTTTGCGGTTTTTTGTACATTTTCCTTTAGATGTTTTTTTTTTGTTATACATTCCTTAAACTTAGTATAAAGTCTTCTGCTATTGATCACATCCAAATTATCAGATTATTAGTCATATCGCTGTTATAAGATTTACGCAACTTTTAATAGATTAAAACCTTTTTTTCATAAAGTTCTTTATCAATAATTGTGTAGCGTAGCTATTATAGGCCTTCAGAGACTACCTGCTTTTTCTTACAAATACTTTGTATGTAGCAGTTTGATTGACCATTTTCACACATTTTTTTACTTTCAAAGTTGTGTTCATATTTCAAGGTATTAACGCACCTTTTGCCATTTTCCTAAAACATAGATGAACGAAACGAAATTCCTGTAGCTCGAATTGTATATTATGTAGGTATGTTTTATTATACATTGTACATTGTGATTAATTTTTTTATTCGATGCCCGCTACAAGACGAGTTGACAACTCCAGTCGTGTTGTTGTGTCGAAGCAAAAACGCCCTCAATATCGCAATGCCCGGTGCTTCGGCGAGATTTTTACCAAAAAATACCTGATTGAAATTAAACGCACCACGCCCATAATTCATAATGAACTTTAATGCAACAACGCCTCATGAATAATACATATTTTTGGATGGTGTATATATTTTTTTTTTTCTTAGCAAACGCACAACTTCGTATAATAATAAATAAATGATGAATCCGTTACGTGGCGAAGCTTTTTTTTTCGTAAATTCACATTCATAATTTTAATAAAACCTTTTTGACATCGCCGCGAGTATTTAAAACATTAATACGACATCGGTTCGGAAAATGAATAAATTGTACACAATTACGTGCTGACACGAATATTAAAGTATATAATTTAACGTTGACTACGGCACTATTTAAAATATCTTCAATTCCATTGCTCGTATTTTATTTGGTTCGATATTTTGGTGACAATGCATAAAAACGTATTTTTATGATTCGCACTGTTTTCCGCGTAGGTTTAAACTTCGTTTATATAGTGTAAAAGCGGTTTCAATAATATTTGCTTTGGTTATTAATGAATAATCACAATGCAATTTACCTAGCGTACTTATATACTCGTACCTACCGTATGTAAATTTTCTTTTACTGCAATTCACACGATACTTATCGGAAACTTTAATTAAAATGGACTACTTCTAGTATTATTCAGACGACTACGGACTGCGTCATTTTTATTGTTGAGTTTGTTTTCTTTAACCACTTATTTGACGTGAAATAACACGTCTGTTTTGCAAGGCTACTACTGCCGAAACAGTATCAAAACTAAACAACGCGCCTCCTAACTCTCGCGTATCTCTAACGTGAAATGGTCACCCGACTAGAAACTGAACGCGCCCGGCGTTGCTTAACACGGAGGACGTCAGGGAATGGTTGTACCGTTATTAAAAACCAGGTATGCCGAATGTCGTTATTGACGTATTTTCCCATTCCCGTGGGAATTTTGCGATATAATAGCCCATGTTATTGAGGGATAATGTCGCTAATTCTAATGGTGAAAGAAACATCGTAATAATTCGTCTAGTAGCTTTTTTAGTTTTTCAATACAAAAATATACATCTTTCCACTTTGTAATTTAACTTCCATTGATTCTGTTTTATTGTCAGCAAAAGAGCTCGATTTTGATGCACTGATGTCGGGCTAGAGCGAGTATGTTGGCCGCATACCAACTCACTTAGGCTTGTTAACAAAATTTCTCTGCAAACGCATTTGTGTTAATCCCTTTTTCTGCTTAAAATAAAAGTAAAAAAAAAACACCAACACTCGACTAAAGTTCAACCCAGCCATCTTACAACATTAAGGTTAAGCGATTCCTCAAGTAACTGAAAATATCTCGTTGATAACATAATGACAGATTTTGTTCAAAATGTGTTTATTAAGGTATACATTTTTTGGTTCGTTGGAGGCGTTATTTATTACGTCGCATTATTCTTTGCTGGAAATTTGCGAATTTCAACTCATGAAGACGTCAACAATCAAGGAAATAGTTTTTTTTTACTTTTTTAACGAATGATTCTTTGGAGAGTTTTTTTCTTATATTATGAGTGATTCTTACTACCACTTGGTACTAGTGCACTACATCACATGTGGTGAAATCAAACAGAAGCTTGTAAGTAATTTAAAAAAAGCAAAGTGTATACTTGGTCATTAATGTACTATTTATGAATATAGTTAAATTCGTTTAGTAATCGTATGTAGGTAGTTAGTTTTTTTTTAAATCAACTTAGATTAAATTCACATTTAGAATCCTTCACTTTCGTTTCCTTTGTCAGTTTCTTTTCGGCCAGTGACAGCGCGTCATAATGTCGATCACAAGCATTGAATCGTATGTGAATCGGTGTGATTGAATCGAACCGAAATAATCGAGTTCTCGATTCGGTAACGGTAGTGGAGCACTCAATTCGCTGATTAGACACATTGTTAGTTCTTGGCCGGTTAGAAAATATTGCGTTCATTAAATTGTTATTTCTTATTTGTATTTTTAAGCACTAGACATCAATGGCTGGCTGGTTAAAGATTTGACATCGTTTATTATGAAAAAAAAATCGAATATTGTGACTGCGGTGGTCCAGTAGTTAGTTAATCTCATGTTAAGCGTCCGAAACGAAATGAGCGACAGAAATAAGTCATTTTTTTTGCAAACCAACGGAACTTGAAAGCCATGTGCAATTTTCACGTCGTTATTAAGTCGAAAGATGGCAAAAAAATATAAGTAAGTAAAAACAAAAAATTATGAACAGCAATGGTAACAAATCAAAAGTCGGAAATTTTACGAGAACTTGCTTCTGCCTGGTGGTCGTTTGTATAATTATAACTATTAGCTGCAATGAGAGATTTCTTGTGTTGATGGTTCACAACTGGCAGGAATCATACATGGTTCTGCTTTATTAATAACTCGGTTTTTTATTACTGTATACGTGAAAATATACTGTTTTAGTTAATATACATAGTTCTTTTTGACAGCAAAATCATGTGACATGTGGAGTGAAATGTTTAAGTTTACACAAAATCAAACATTTATTTACCGGAACATGTTACAATGTGAAATAAAAAAAAATTTGAAACAAACTTTGTTTAATTCAAAAGATGATACGTCAGTTTGAAAATTGTCCATCCATCAGCTGGAGTACCGTTATAATCTTATCAAACATTTAAGTTTTGTTTGCCAATAATTTTATTTAATGAGGGAATTAATACTGATAATACTGTCAAATGGTAATGTTACATAATATACAACCTTATCGCAGAAGCCGATATCTTCCGATCCTACACCTAATATCATTTAAGTATCTTTACACATTGCACAATACGATTTAGAAATTCCACCCTTTTACGTTACAGTAATAAAGTAAAATAGAACGTTTCATAGAGATTCTCTCACGGTCCAACCCGCAATACTATTCTCGTCACGTGCGTCTTTTGCCAGGTTGAATCGCATATCCCTCTCTATCACCTCGTATCGTTAAGAGCGGGACAAGTAGATGCTTCGCGAGAACTTCGCTGGATATACGCGCGTATATCGCGACGGGAATTACACCACCGCGCGGGCGCAGCGCCCCGGGCGAGGTCCCAGTGACAATCACACAAATAATAACTTGCGCCGGCGCAGTGTAGGTAATACAACTTATACTATGGTGAAATAATTTGCTCCAGCTGCTATAAATTACGTTTTAAAATGATCAGAGTTGTATAACCCTCTTGTACAAAACGAACCTACTGTTGACCAAGACAGTGGTCTATTAGTTTCGATGACACTTCCTGTGTCATTAAAACATCAATAAGGTGGAGTTGTTATATTGTGACAAGTAAATAATGAACGCTACGCTCGTACGGTGAAGGACAACATCGTGATGAAACCCGCACACCACACGATTTGTGAACCCTATAACGGCGATGGGCTCGCCACGTTGGGTTAAATACGCTCGGTGAACCGTGGGCATTTGCTGTAACAAGTGTCTCTGCCTACCCCGCTTTGGGATTAAAAGGCCTGAAGTGTATTTATTTTATTTTTAAATAATGAACCTTAATGTCTAATGACATGCATATGAGTTTCAACCTTAGGGTGGTAAACCAGATTTTTGACCGATTGTGCCTCTCATATAAGTTGTTTAATGGAACGTGTAGTATTTTGGTATATCTGTAGTACAAAACTAATTAATGAATTTGTTATAAAAGGGATGTATTATTAGGCGATGATCTAACTATCCTATCACCGACACCCACATTTTCCCCATCTAAACCAGAACTGTCAGACTGTCACTTTTAGTAATTTAGGAAATATGTGTCTCGAAGAATAAGCTCGAAGCTTACCTTTGTTTTTTACTCAAGTTTCGATACAGTTGCTTTTGTGTCGTGGTTACAAGCGGACTGTACCATACCTACACGGTTAAAAAAATAAATCCAATATACGTGTAAAACAATATACGTGCGCATTTCATCAAAAAATAATGTCTTAAAGAGATCTCAAGTGTCCAGCCCATTAGGCACTAAGGACGTTAGCGTATGTATGTATGTATTCTAAAATCATGTCGTTTAAAGCAAAAGCATCGACACACGCATTAGCCGGTGTCGACGCATCCAACACGAGGCGTATAAACGCAAATAAATAAACCGCACGGCGACGTACCAATGCGCAAGCGCATCCATTCCGCCGCGAAATGTGTGGCTTTAATAAACTACCGTTTAGATGTATGGCGGCAATATTTAGTGTCATGGGAAAATGTATTTGTGTGGCTGAAATGGCGTGCGGCTTGTACCTTAAAATTTATACGCGTCATGTTTTCTCATATTGTGACTTATTGCTTGGCGTTTGTTACAATTACTATTTCCATACTAAAGTAATAAAAGATTTTTGTATTTGTGTCTTATTTTCTACAGGTGTTTTTCCCATGTTGCACATTGATTGTCAGATTGTGAAGTTACCGTGCGTATAGTAAGATGACTTACTTATTTTCAAAAAAAAAGCTTCCGGTGAGGTATTTTAAATTGCATTTGAAGGGGAAGGGGAAGAAGTGACTTAGTCCCATCAAGCATATTTTACAGTATTGATAAATTAACTTTTGTCTCAGTAGCAAGTCTCACTCCCGAGTACTTCTGATAGAAGACTTTGTTTCAAGACTCAGCGAGTTCTTTGGTTGTTTTATTTCGGCATGTGATAAAATGTGCATTTTTAGCATATCGCACAGTTAGAATAAAAGTGTCACAAAACAAAAAGTGTAATTTTATAAAATTGAACCTTAACATAAAAGATACAAAACTTAAATTATACAATCGGCATGTTTCGTATTGGGTCCTTTTTGTTCTAACTATGCGATATGATGATGACTATGAAAATTCAATTTGGTAAAAAATGTGACTAAGCCGATTTATCCCCTTAGCTCTTCATTTGTTTTTCATTTGCATGACTTAACATTTTTTAAATATTTTTCATAATTAGTTAGTTAGGTTCAACCTGAAAACTAAAGGATTTGTTTTCAAAATTGGAATTGTTGAGATTTATACAGTGTCGGATGACTATGACTATAAAATTTATGATAAAATATGTTGTCAAATAATTATATACAACAAAATGTACGACTAATTGGTTTGTGTGCGGCGCAATATATGCAATATTTACGTAAATCAAAACAAAAATGTCGATTGCGATCAATCCTGAATCAAGGGACACGTAACTTTGACAAAACAAAATCTATCTTAATACTCAGAGACAATCTCATTTAGTCTACATTCCAACAAAACTTAATAGTAGAACGTTGCAACAACTCTAGAGCGAGCGTACGTATTTTAATCAATTTATCGATTTTGAAATAGGTACACCAAGCCCGTTTAGTGGCGCCCAGCGGTGAATCGAATGCCTCGATTCTAATGGTATCGAATCGTCGCACCGTGTCTCGATTACTGTAATGGCGTTTTACATTCGATTCCTGTTGTATGTAAACGAGTTTTTCCTTTGCCGACACGGACCACCTAAGTGGTTATGTGTTCGGAATAATTAGATTATCGTGAGGTTTTGCATTAGTAATGAGAGTTATCTTTGTGGATTTAGGTTTGTACTTCTATAATAGTCGCAGCGTAATGTATACTTTTACTGGCAACATTGTAAAATAAAGGAGGGAGGCACTGTCGCTCTTTCGAGAAAAAATAAAAAGATTAAAATTTTTTTCACATTTTTTTCACCCACGATCATGTGACCTGAAAACTGCCTGTGGGTGCCAGGGACTTATGTAGATACATTATTTATATAATACATGCATAGAGATACATCAAACACCCAGGCGCATACAACAAATGCCTCAGCTCGTCACTTAAATGTAATTTCAGAGTTGCAACGGTCGTCCTAAAGGTATCGTCGAACATAAATCTCAATAAAGTGACCAAAGAAAAGCTACAAATAAACATACATACAACGATATATCTTGTCCTCCAAATATAGAGATAATCAGAAACAATTTATTTTGATTTACTTAAACGATTAGATGATAACAATTTAATATGTCTTATTTATCAATCTAATATCTTATAACTCAAATATTGTTCACCGGGTAAATAGGCGCGAATATAATCAAAGACAAGCTTGAGCTTACCTTTGTTATTTTACTCGCCGTTTGTCTTTCGCTTGTCTTTGATTATATTCGCGCCTATATACCCGGTGAACAATATTTGAGTTATAATGTCTGTGCGCGTTTCATTAAAAAATGTTTTAATATCTTATGAGTCAGTGGTTCATTATATCTGCTCATTCACGTCCACTGCTGGACATAAGCTTCCGCAAAAGTTCGCTACTACGATCGATCTTGTAAGGTTAGTGGTTACACTCCTGAAAATATTTAAATATTATAAGCACTTTATTATATCTAGCATAAAAAATCCACGGTATGAACCCTAATGGAGTGAATAGTTCCAGAAGCCAACGAACCTTTCATCTTATTCAAATCCATTAAATTCATGCATAAAATTGTACGTATCGAGGATCACCTTTGCACAAGGTTGCAACAGGAACGAACGGTTTGTCACCACAGCACTTAGGTATAATCATAAAAAAGGTTTTAGTTTTATGCGACTGTAAAATTAAATAACCAATCTACAGTAATTGGAAATAGTAAGATCTTTCCTACGTTTAGTTCTGCATGTCAATAAGCAACAGAAATTTGTTCATAGATACATACAATTTACGTCTTTTGATTCCAAAGTGGGGCTAGCAGAGGTACTTGCTAAAAAAATATCAAGCATTCAAGTTAAAAGTATCTAATCCATCGTCATAGGGGTTGGGTCTATCTTCGTTATAAGAGTTAAAACTTTAACGTATTCACCCGAATTCGTCGAAAAAATATTACGGCAATTATTGGCATTTCCCCTTAAATGAAATTTCCCCATTGGGGGAGGCCCTCGTCCAGCAGTGGACATCATGTGGCTGATGATGATGTATTATTTCGATGGATGATCTGAACCTAACGGAACTGACGTTCTAACCAAGCAGTATGACAGCAGAATTAGTTAATACCTTCCTTTATTTAGGTACTTTAAAGAATACAAAATGTTTTTTTTTTAAATTGAACGCGCACAGATATTATAACTCAAAATTGTTTACCGGGTAATGGTATATAGGCGCGAATATAATCAAAACGAGACAGTGACTCTTTGAGGGTAGTTGCGGATTCGTATCAAACCAGGGAACGTCGCAGCATCCGCACTCCAGTCCACTCGTGACCACGACGCATGCATCTGCGTCGAAACGTCGAGTAAAATAACAAAGCCAAGCTCGAGCTTGTCTTTGATTATATTCGTGCCTATATACCCGATGAACAATTTTGAGTTGAAACTTTTTTGTCTTC